>PVIH01009512.1:0-81836 GCA_004025045.1 Sigmodon hispidus
GGATGGAAAAAAAAATTCAGAGGGAAAGATGAACACAAAGAAAATATAGGTGTAGCAATCTTATTTGTATTTCTTCCCTTGATAAGCCATGCTTATCATTCTTATCCTCTGTATAGTTATTGTTAACTCTTCCACATTTTAAATTCTTTTTACTGTGTTTTTTTTGATAAATACAAAATAAAGAAGGAAAAAAAAATAATATATGTCTCTGTGTGATTATTTGAGGCAAAGCAGGGCTGAGAGTGGGACCAAACCTCTGGGTCCGCCCCAAAAATTCCAGGACAGAATAATTTACAACAACAGTGTGTTTGAAAAATGCACAAGGCTTAAAAACTGGATATAAACAGTCATAAAATAAATTATAAATAATAAAGTCTCTTAATAAAGTATAAAGTGATTTTTATAAAGTAATGTATAAATAGGAAATACACAGGGCAACTAGATCTGGTAATGTTTTAATGACTTTTAAGTTTTTGAATGCTAATGAGTAAACTATAGCTGCCCAGAGACATTGGATTATAAAAGATACTGCTGAATTATGTAAACAGATTGTTCTCTACTGTCTGCCATTTCCTGAATAACCACTCAGAGGCTTATATTAATTTTATATATTTGGTCAATACCTCAGGCTTATTACCAGCTAGCTTTGGAGAAGTCTCTGTGTACTGTGGCAGGAATCTGCTGTGTTACTGCTCAAGTTCATATGCTGCCTCAGTATTGCTGAGAGAGATGCATGAGAGAGACAACTTTTTTTTTTTTTTTTGGCTCTATGTGATTTAAAACTCGTTTTTTCTTTTAAACTTTCTTAAGATTTATGTGGATGTCTGAGCAGCAGGTTGGGTGCCATATGTAAACAGATGAATCTCTGTTCTGTAGCTATTTTTAAATAAGCACTCAGAAGCTTATATTAATTATAAGTGGTCAGTAGTTTAGGCTTATTACTATCTAGATCTTATATTTCAATTTACTTGTTTCTATTAATCTATGTTTTGCCATGTGATTAGTGACTTGCTGGTTCTTTCACATCTTGCTTCTTGGATGGCTCAATGCATCTGCCACAACTCCACCTTCTTTGTCTCTGTTCTTAGTTTGATTATACTACCTAAACTTATTATGCCTGTTTGCCAAACAGCATTATTTATCAAACAGTAAGAGCAACTCATATTCCCAGCTCACAGAAAGATCAATCCACAGCAGAATTAAATCAGCCCTTATACTTTAGTGATGCCTTGGGTTCATAACTAAAGTTTAAAAAAACAAAAACAAAAACAAAAACAAAAAAAAACTTGTATTGAGAAACAGGCTGTGTTCTATTTTTAATAAGAAATAAATATGTATGTATACCTTCGAAGTTATTAAAGATTAGATTTTAATGGGGGAGAACTATTGAAAATCTTGCCTACAGACATAAAAAAAGAAACCAAGAAAGAATATAAAACAGAGGTAATATATGTGCTTATTTTTCTTTATGGAAACCTCTCTAAGACTGGATAATCCATAATTAAGTCTTATTGGTGAGAGAATCTTTATGACTTATTTTTTCATTTCATTATTTCATATAGATGGTTAGAGATTTGGTTACATAGTTAAAATGGATTTAAAAGTTGATATATGGCTTTTACCTGCTCAAATATATAACAAAATATTATTTTTAACTGATGTACACACTGCATATTCCATATTTGTCTTAATGAAGAAATAAGTGTTACTTTAAAACTTGGTGCATTTTCAGAAAAAAAGCACTTATCAATAAGACATGTAGTCCAAATTATCAAGCTTCTCAAAATACCACAGTTACATTTTCTCAAAAATATACATCCAGAACAACTTCAATGATAGAAGCTGAGATGGTTCAGTCTTACAGACTACCCAAGCCAGAACTTCAGAAAACCCTTAATCTATTCCTTTAAACACAGACTGAACAAAATACAGATACAGGTAACTATCCCAGGATTTGATCATTATCCCAATTTTGTCTGGGTACCCTGAAGTTGCAACTGACTCCAGACAACAGAAAGCAGTTTAGAGAATAAAATATCTGCATTTCCAAGAAGTGAGATGGGTGGTTTTTGGTCATGTTGTAGATTAGAATATTTGTTACTATTTAGAGAGTTTAGATATAAGTTGTTATTGGTCATTGTCATGTTAAAAAGCTGAGCAAAGGAGATTAGATTTGGCTATCACTCTTTGAAAGAGAAAAAGATGGATATAATATATAAATGATAGAGTTAGGGGGGGATGGTCAAATTGACTTTTTATCTATAAAACAACTACTAATCTCAAATAGTTGACATTGATATGGATTTTGTGTATAGATACAAATTTAAGGCTGTTTTTGTTTACCTATATAAACAAAACATATATATGTTTCTCCTCTTGTTTAAGGTATTTTACCTATGCTTCTCATTTAAAAATGTAATCTGAAGTTCTAGTCATTAAAATACAGAATTATAAAAAATTTAGGAAAATTAAGAAACACAAATTGGTAGTTAGTCATTTATAAAAATCAATTTGTGATCATGTTAGGTATGTTTTCCAGGACAAACAGAAGCATATTTTAAATATGTAGTTGGCTTTCAAACACTTTAGAGACCTACATAATATGGCATTTTAATAAAATAGGGCTTTTCTTGTCCGTGAGTCAAGTCTGCTCAGCAGCACCTATTTACTTCAAAAGAGGATAACAAGCATCAAGGGACCTCCATATAAAGTTCTCTTTCTTTGTGGCATGAGTTAGCCACTGGGTAAGAAATTGCCCTTTCTTTGACTGCTGATACTATGCTGTCCAAATTTGACAAGCAGGACAAAAAAAAAAAAAAAAAAGATGACAACCAAACTTTGCCAAGAGAAGGTGAGATAGTCACTGTGAGTGGTTTAATAAAAAGCTAAATATCCAATAGGTAGACAGAAATTATAGGCAGGCCTTTTTGATAGATGGAGCTCTAGGAAGGGGAAAGGGATAGTCACTAGACAGACACATAGGAAGCAGGGCATACAGGAAAAGACGTAAAAACATAAGCCACATGGCATTATGCAGATTAGTAGAAATAAGATAATTAAACTTATAGGAATTAGTTAGGAACAAGACTAAGGTAAAGCACAGATTCCAGAATTAATCAGTCTTCATGTCATTATTTGGGAGCTGATGGAACGGAGAAAAACTTAGAAAAGGAACCAAAGAAAGTTATCCTCTGCCACTAGTAATCCAAATTGCTTTGTTCACAAATACATTTATTTTGAGGTTTAGAAAAAGCAAGGGTATTGTTTGCCCTACTCTTTACAATTTTTCAACTTTTGGAATCACTTAGAAGCACCCCAACCAAAGGTTATTTTTTTTTTAATTTTAACCAGGTCACCAATGAGCGCATCTAATAAATGTGACTATTTATTTATCCATACTTAACAACAGTGTAAGAACACTAAGCCAGTCTCTATTACTGGGACCCATTTGGCTATTTGTGTTACTAATAAGCATATATTCTTAGATTTGTTTATTTGTTCTTAGTGTTTCTATCATTTTCAAGTCAGTTTTCCAATTAACTACCCTTAATACATCAGAAAAAATAAATGGGCTAGGTCATCACCTGAAAGAAAATGAGATCTCACAAATTTGCATGAATTATAACTTTTTCCTTATAAATACTTACACAATTGTTCCTTTTTATCTAACTTTATTTGTCTGTGAGATAGTTCAAAGATAGCTCTCTGAAGTTATCCCAAATGTACCCTATCCTCAGTCCTTTGAGTTAAACTCTAGTTCATTCTTAAACTATGACATGCCATTTTGGTGACTCTTATTCAATCCTTTTGCCAGATCATTAGAATGCTAATTACACAATGTGTCCACAACCTGATGATTCCTTGCCACTTTTACTTATCCTTATATTTGTCTTACAACTGCTATTTTTGTTCCCTTATTTCTAGCCTTGCTTTCTTTCAGGTAGTTATCAGTCCTTGTCAATGTTGAAATATAAATCAGATACTAATTTCTTTTCTTTCACAACTACATAAAAATACCCATTTATCTCAAAAGAAGAGCCAAAATTCCTGGTTGTTTATATTCTGTGTGCTGACCCTTTTAGCTCAGATAACTTTATCATAACTGGTTGTAGAGGCCATAGTGTGTGCCCAGAGACTCTGTAGTGAAGCTGTTCAATCAAACATCAATTTATGTTTTTCTGTGAAGAGGTTTGATGTGATTAACATCTGGAGTCTGATGATTCTCAGTGAAGGGGATTACACTGGGTAATCTGGAGATGACATGATCACTTAAAAAGACTGAGAGCAGTTTTGAGCTTCCCCTGAAGAAAAAATTCTGCCTCTGGATTGCACACAATCTCCAGCCTGACATATCCTAAAATACCCTTCCATTTCCCAGGGCTTACCAAAGCTTCTTCTCATAAGAGAAGACCTCTCAATCCTTCTACACTTGTATACAATACTCTCCCTGCTTCATCAATTAGAGATTTTCTCTCTGTGGAGCTAAAGACATGAGACATATAGGATTAAAAACTACTCAAGAAATTCCACATCTAATCAGTGCATATGCTAATTTCATGTGCTCGCCTGTTTAAAGATGCCTTTTCAAATTAATATTATTGAATCATTACCTTTGAGTTTGCAATAAAGCATCAGAGTCATATTAATTAACACAATTTTAAAGTTATTTTATATGAATATAATACAGACAAATGAAAAGGGGCATTCAACAGAGTATGAAGACTACATATGTCTACAGAATACATTCTAGAACAAATGGGCATGGGGGTTGTCTTGAATCATTTCTTTAGGGTACTTGCTTGGGTTTTGTGAATTAAATTGTTTAATATTCTATATTTTCTGAATTACCATTTGCTGTTGGGTTCTAACAGTTCCCTCAGGGGAAAGGGGTCAGAAAGCACAGAGTCAAGGACCCAGACTTTGGGAGTCAGCTGAAAAGGACTAACTTATTGATTTAACAGCAGGGAGAGCTTTATATACCCTCTTCTTAGCACCCAGCCTGTGTCACAGTATCTTGATATTGCAGGGCTGTCCCTCATTGACTAAGCATGATCAGGAGATCTGACAGTATCTATTGCTAGGTAGATTCCCAATGGTCAGGAACTCTGGGCAGTGCCTTTTTCTAGGCAGATTGTGAACAATCAGGAACATAGTACAGTGGCTATTGCTATGCCCTCAGGCAGGCTCCAGGTTGGCTCATAAGGAAATACATTATATCTATGTTCTAGCAACTAGTTTGGGTAATTTTCTCTGCCCTATGATCTGTCCTACTACAATCATTAAAATGACATATTTATGCATTTTACTGTTTTGGGAACTTAAAATGCCTTTGGATAAGTATATTGACAAACATGAAACACACAAATAATGAAGATAAAAGATAATATACCCCAAAACACATACTAATTTATCATTTTCTTTTTGCCCCAATTCATTAATATACTTGCAACTATCCTAACCATGCACATGTATTTTTCAAGTATTTAGCACGTTTTAAGTTTATGTAATATGTTTATATAGCATATGTTTTCATTATATATTTTTTCTGCATGCTGCCTGCTTCAATTTGATGTAAAACTTCAACAAAAATGATCTATGTCTTATTTCACTGATATGTTGCTGTCTCTTGGAATGATTTTTAGCATAATAAATGCTAATAAATATTTTTAGAAAATTCATAAAGCTGTAGAAATGTAAGGTTTTGAGATGATTTCTTTACTGCTTTGTTTCAGAAGCATTTGACCAGATTATAGTTTATGATATTAATAATCTTTGAAATTCTGGAGTATGCATTCTGAACTACACATAAAGTATCTCTACATAAATATACACATACATACACACACATAAGCATACAAATATAAACTAATAGTATATAAACACATGTATGTACACAAACACAGAAAAAACACACAGATGCAAATGCACATATTTTGTGCATTGTATAGTGCTAGTATTCTATAATTTATATATATTAATGTATATATACTGTTGCAAATCAGGAGTTCTCATGCAGCATGACTCACAGGTATATGTACTATATTATTAAATTACATAAGTATATATTGTTATATTATGATGTGGGATGTCTTGTGTATGCTATGATTTACCATTGGATAATAAAAAAAATATTTTTGCCTATAGCAATGCTTCTTAGAGGCATGTGAGAAATTCAAGCATACATAAAAGAGAAAAGAGGGCAGAGTCAGAAAGAGATGCTGTTAGCTGCTGCCAAGTGAGGAAGATGTAAAAGAACTCAGGAAAGCCACAAGCCACATGGCAAGATATAGATTAATCAAAATGAATTAAGATGTAAGACCTAGCTAGTAATAAGCCTGGACCATAGGCCAACATAATTTAATAATATAAGACTTTGTGTGATTACTTGATGTAAAGTGGCAGCTAAGCTGAGGACAGGTCTAGACCTTGGGGCCAGATGGGCCAGAAGCTTACTACAATTGATCCTCCAACATGGGTCATATAAACCAACATAAAGCCTGAGAAAGCTTAAAAAGGTTTTTAGATAACAGGAATGGAGCCAAAATCAGCTTTCTAGTTATGTCTCTTAAGTGGGTCTTGGTACAGTGTAGCATGTGGGCTTGACTTACAAATTGTTGGGCATTTGGAGCACACCTTAAGCTGCAACAAGTTTGCTTCCCAAGATCTCATGAGAGCCTTGGTGTAAGCATGAGCTTTTTATGAGAGATTTAAAGTCTGTTTATAGAGACAAAAAGGGAATAGATCTAAAGATGGCTTTGCAAGCAGAGTTTCTGCTCCTTGAATAGATACTTCCTGACTCAGCTTTAGAGGTAAGAACTGTGTGGTTCTATTAATAGGCCCTACTGCCAAATACTTCTCTTCAGCAGTGGGCAGAAGTGCTCTGTTGGTTGGCAGTGTGTGCTCTAAATCCTCCTGAGTTGGGATGGTAAATGTGGGTTCTGTCAGTAACTCTGTCATAAAAGTAAACTCTCACAAACCAAGGAGCTGGGTGGAGTCAGCTGCCATAGTCCAGCCTTTAATCCTAGCTACACTTACCTTGGCAGCTTAAAGGAGTGATCAGAAACAAACAAGCAAACAAAAAGGGATATGAGAGTAAAGACAGATTAAAAAAAAATGTTACAGTATATTTAAAAATATGCACATACTTGGGAAAGAAAACTAGGAAAAAGGATAAAGTCCTATAAAATGAAATAAAGTTATATATGTAATTTTGCTATGTTAAAAATTGAAACTTTTATTTTGATTAGACAGAAAAAGGGAAGTGTATTTTTGTATGCTGTGAATTATCATTGGATAACACAGGCACTGTTTTGCCTTGTGGAAAGGCATCCTACATGCAGACTGGATATCTGAGCATAGATAAAGGAGAAAAATGGCAAAGTCAGACAGAGCTGTGAGCTGCTGCTGAAATAGGAGGATGTAAAGGAATTCAGGTAAGCCAGGAGTCTTGTGTCAGGATATAGATGAATAGAAATGGGTTAAGATGGAAGAGCTGTTTTGCATAATAAACCCGGGCCATAAGCAAAGCATGATGTAATTAATATAAGACTTTTTTGTTATTATATGGGACTAGCAGCTGAAGGTGGTGTATATGGGACTGCTGTTCTAGATCTAGGGGCTGGGAGGGGACAAAGCCTTATTATCACAAAATTATAAATCATTCTTATAGCTTTTAATGCAGCTGGAAGCATATACACACATATAGATGAATATATATATGTTTATCAAAATTTGTAAATATGTTATATTATATTAATTTATTATTTACTAATATTATTCTAGTGTGTACATGAGCCTGAAACACTTATACAGACACACACACACACACACACACACACACACATTGTATTAGAATTCATTTCTTAGAATGATGTGTAGCATAATAATTGCTGATAAATATTTTTGGGAGAATTCATAAGGTTTTTTATGTAAATCCTGAGATTTGAGATAATTTTCTTACTCCTTTGTGCTAGAAACCTTAGACAATATTTGAATCTGTAAGATTAGTCAATGATAAATTAAGGAGTGTATTTTCAGTACTGGAGGAAAAGGCATACCATGGAAAGAGAATGGCTAAATGCTAAATGATAATAGTATCGTGAAATATTGCAATACTTGTATATCCATAGGGTATAACATTGGTAAAATCACAGTAGAAAGTTATATTTTGGTAACATATGATCATGGTAAAAAAATGAAATTTTCCTTTTTTATACATATTTTTAAGTTTTTACAAAAGTGGGAATACATGACCACCAATATATATGCATAAAGATGTTCTTAATAGCTTGCTCCTTGTAGTCACAAACTATGAACAGCCTAAGAAGTTACTAAAAATGAAAGGTGAATAAATAGAATTATATGTTTATGAGATTGATACTAGAACTAAAATATCATCTGATCATTTTTCCCAGAATACATTCAAGTAGAAATACTGTATAAGCTATGCGTAGATTTTTAATGGCCACTTAGAAAACAAGTGAACCCTTTAACCTATTTCCAGTTTATGTTTTGAATGAGGTGATATGAGTCAGGTCATGTATTTTTAAGTTTGAAATCATTGATCCTGAGATTTTGCAGAAACATGAATATTAAAGTTTAATTCTTTGTATTTACATTATTTTCAATAAAGCCAGGCAGAGTCACAGATGATGGAGATAGGATCTCTTTGAACAGCCAGTCACTTTACTGACAAACTAGAGGGCTGTGTAAGACATTACATAAAAATGTAAGAGAGACAGTCACTAGGAAACATCCCAAAAGGTTATCAAGTATCTGCCATGTGTGTATTTTGTGCGCATATGCACCTCCACATACACAGATATCCACAGTCTCTTACTCCCATACATATGCATACTCTCTTATATACATACACCAATAATAACTTTAAAATCTCTGTTTTATAGAGAGTACAAGATGAAAAATATATTGTGTCTGCTTATGCATGTGAGGAATGATCGGTTTTTATTCATAAAATTAGGGGTAATATCATAACTTGGTGAAAAGATATACTAAAATCTGAGTTATATTATTATGGATTATAATTAAAATCTCCTCCAGGGCTAAATAGTTTTACTGTGTAATCTCATTAAATCCTCCCCCAAGGCTGTACAGTCTCAGGTGTTCACAGTTTACAATTGAGAGACACTCAGAGTCATAGTCGCAAGCTGAGGTTTCTTTTGAAACATGAACACAAAACTGTGGTATTAGGTGAATCTAATCTCCACTTAGACAATTACAAATCAACTTTCCACTGCTTACTCTAAGCCTAGGATCCAATCTCCTAGTGAAATTATTAAAAAATATCCGACTTACATAAAACACAAACATGTTTTCCCCACACTCTACAACTACACAGCAATATGACAGAAAAACACCAACTCTAAACTCAGTGAAATAAAGGCGCCTTACAGATGCATAATGAAAAAATAAATTAGAGAAAGAATGTATACTTTATAAATCTACTTATATGAAAGTCAAAGCTCTAACTAATATATCATGTAGAAAGGCACAATAATGATCACCTTTATATGGGAACACAAAAAAAGAAGAAAGATATAAAAAAATTGTTATCAAAATATTTTAATTATTTGTTTTGTGGTTGATTAGTGTATTTATGTATATAACACATTGAATTTTAAGTTTAGAATTTGGGCATCTTTCTGATTACTGTTGTATGTGCAATAAAATATTTTTGAAAATATTATAATTTCTGTTAAAGAAGTAAGGTTGTCTTTTACAACTACTCAGAGTAGCTGGGTCATTTTTCTTTAAAATTACAAATAGAAGACATTGATTCTTTGACTAGGGTATGGTAAAACTCAAGTTAAACGTCTTTTTAACTAGAAGATGTCTTTTATTATATTTTCAGGCAATTCTAAAATGGTGAGTTACATTGAATTCTAGGATTAAAATACGCTAAATTATAAAGTTTCTATAATTTTAAAATAGCTTTTTTGAAAGTATCCTACTTTTTTATTTCCTAAAAACCTAAGCTGCATAAAGTGTTTATATTTCCAAAACTAAAATTTTTGTGTTCATCAGGACTTAAACATTAAGATGACTTAGTTGAAGGTATAGAGCTAAGATGTAGAGTAAAGCACATTTTCCAAGCCTTCACTTGAAATGCTTATTCTTGTCTCTATGGGGTTAAAGTTTGGAACAAGTCAAGTGAATACATCATGAAGCCTCTACTCTATGGAATTAGTAGACTAAATATAGCAAAGATAGATTATCACCAGTTGATAAGTTCAAACATTAGTGACTTTTTCTTTTGTTAGATTTCCTCAATAAAAAAAAAAAACCCAGGAACTCAGGATTCAGCAGGCTTCAAGATGACAGTAAGGGCCTATTTTTTAAAGCTGAACAAGCAAAGGTTTAGAAAGAGATATCACTCTATGACACAGTATACCATAGACTGTCCTTGATTCCATCAAGTTTACTGGTGCAGGTGACATTCAGAAATTTTCATGACTGTTTTTCCATTTGTATCTGTATGTAGACCAGTCACTGAATGCAGCTAAAGCTAGAGGAGGAGTTGAAACTTTGTAAACATCTCTTGAAAAATAGTACCTGACATGGCACTGAAGGGAACGGAATCACAGAATTTGAATGACTCATAGTTAAAGATTCTGAAATACATCACTGCATTCAAGTGGTCCATGGGGACCAACCAACTCAACTAAAATCTTACATCATGATTCTAATTAATCCCATTTCCTGAGAGAACATCTGGTGGAAGTTTATTGTGACAGCTAATATCTCACTTCTGTGTTTGTCCTTGAAACCAAAACCAATATCCACCCTCTTCCTCTTGTTCTGTTCAGACTGGATTTACCATAGACTCAAGTAGCAAAGCTACCAATGTGGCTTATCTATGACATTACTACAACTGTCTACTTCTGGTGTGTATTTATCAAGTCCATATCATACTCTAGTGACATTGATAATGTGCCAACAAAACCATTCATGGATTAAATACCTTTCAATTGGTATTTCATCACAAAAATTGTTCAAACTGGGTAGCTTGTAAAATATGGTGATGTATTTTTCACAGTTCTACAATGACAAAATTCAAAGATAAGGTCCCCTTGTCTTTGCTGCTTAGTAGAGGTGCCCACTGCTTTTGAGGTTGGCCATGGCAGGTGCTTCATCCTCTGAAGTGTGTGGACTCTTGTCTATACATGGTGATGTGGGCTCAATCAGCAAATAGCATGGAGACTGTTTTCCTTTTCTTAAATAGTCAAACTTTCACATCCAATCAGTTATATCCATTTTTTAGAAGTACCCACTTTTTCAAAGTCTTATTTTCTGTATGTGTACTCATGACAGATTAGAGAATTCAACTTAGTCAATTCTACTACTATATTCATCAAGTGTTAAATTTAGTTTAAATCTAGTATTCTATCTTTTAGAGATCTTTAGAGGTCAGAAAGGTCTCTTTCTTTGTATGTTGTTAATGGTGCTTTATATCTTTCATACATAACTTAAATGGATTATTGATCAAACAAAGCATTGGCATTGCATTGCTTTTTCCAGTGTATCAAGAGTACCTATCAACACCCATTAAGTTTCATAGTCTATATTTTACTACTTCCTCTGCACTTTTCAAATGCCTAAGTTAATGTAGCTTTCTTATGCTGGTGTCTTACCTCAGTTTATAACCAGTAACCATTTTAACAATTGCTTTACTATATATACAATGGCATGCATGAAGTAACTCATCTGGTTTCTTTCCACTTCCAAAGATATGCTCTTTACTGATAGTCAAGTAATTAGTGATCCAGCTACAAAAATCTCATTTTTAAAAATCTATTCTCAGTGACCACTACTGATGTATTAAAAGACCTGCACAGTAAACTCCAATGTATAATATTGCTAATTTAACAAATTCTTCCTTAGTACTGTTATTTGCTCTTGATATATATAGGGGGTAAAATAGACTTTTTCTAAAGTCACATCTAAATTATTGATAAGGCAGGCAAGTAAGTGTTATTCTGGAAAATAGTCACTTCATTATTTAAGCATTCAATATACTGATATTTTTAATATTATTCTATTCTGCTTTTCTGAAAATCTTGTTCAGTAAACCATGCAATTCTCAGTGAAACCCAGAATTTCTTTTCTTAAAGGCTTTATTTTTTATAATTTTAATTTACTTAGATAAAATGTTATTTTTAAGAATATTGTAATAATAGATTAGAAATGGAAAATCACTCTATTCCTGGCATTTTTGTACTTCTATATTTAATAAAAATAATTATGAAAAACATGGAACATCAACATACTTGATAGTTCTCTATTTCAAGAGAAATATCTAGTGATTAATAAATAACATTATTATCTGTTGCTATCCACTTTGAAGAAATAGTAACCAACTGCTCAGTTCTATTATTTATTTATACTAGGCACACACTTTCAGCAAGTACAGGTGGAGAAAAGAGTAGAGGTTTTCTTAAATATATATAGGGATAATATTGTTAACCCACACAGATTCTGCATGTAGAAATAATCTTATTGTATAGGATCTTACAGCACTCTATCTATTAGATTTTGATCTTTGAAGAATGAATTAAACATCTTTAGGTATCCATCTTATTGGATATTCCTCTATTCCAGAGTTGAGGAGAGAAATAAAGGTTACCATGCTCTGAATTCCTTTACAGTTCTTCCTTAGCTGTCTTCAATAGGAGTTATGGTATATCTCTTTTTTAACTATTTAATATTTTCTTTATTATTGGCATTAACTGTTACATTTTGTGTGGATGTATTTTCCCTATTCTCGACTTATACAATAACATATACATTTTTTAAATCCTAGAAGATTTAATGTAACTATGATTTGATAATGATATTCTTCTTCACTTTTGAATACCATTTTATGAAACACTGAGTGTGGAAATTCACTGTGGTGGTGCCTCCATTTTTGGAGGAGCTTGTTTTGAAGGAGTTTCTCCCACTACCCCCTCAACCTCAAGTGGACAACCTTGTTTTCTGTCAAGATCACTTCTGATCTTCACATGGAATTCAGGGAACTAGCTTCTTTTCTTGAAAAATATAACTACAGAAGAAGATATGATTTCTGAACCAGTCCAGCAGGTTACTAATAATTGCTATGTAACAATTGCCAATCAATGATAATAGCTACAAAAAGTACTTTTAAGAAAAAAGCAACTAAGACCCTTATAATTTTCCACTAAATGTTATATTACTCTATGATTATTTGTTATCCTTATATATCCTTATTCAAGGTCCCTTCCTCCTCCCAACACATCAGTTTATTCTCTCTTCTCCACAACTCCCCATCCCCTCCCAGGGCAGGTGGCAGGCAGTCCCATGGTCCCACTGTCCCAATATTGCTTAGTTCAGTCTCCACTCCTGGCAGATCCAGTTTTCTCCCCCAAACTCAAGACTGAGACAGGGGTATATTTCAAGTGCTATGAGGGACACTAAGTATGCAAGTCTCACCAGTTTAAGCAACAAAATCACTCTGTGTTCAAATTCTGCTTACATTCATTGAACGTACTCCTCAGTCTATGGCCATAATCTGTTTTTCTTTTGTGATCATATTATTCAAAGTGCTTAGTTAATTGTGTTTGTCATTACTAAATTCCAGGTATTTCCTGGACTTACTGCTTTAAGTGTTTGACTTCTGTTTTCTAGGAAAAAGAATATAATGTAGTCCAATAGGATTTTGTTTCTTTTCATTATTTTGATGATGGATAAATAAATGTTTTAATTGTAATTATTATAATTTAAATACTTAATATTTAAATTATAATAATTATATTAATTATAATAATATTAAATTAAAATTTAAATATGTATAAAATATAAATATTTATAATTTAAATATAATTATAATAAAATAGATATTTTAATTTTCAACCTGTAAGTTTACATTATGCAATGTGCTCAGGTCCCTAAGTTAACACTTTGAATTTAATTTTGCACTGCACTAGTCATCACTTACATGGAGCCTCTTGTTTGTCAGAAGTCCTTTCTATTTATATGACCCTGAAATTTCATTTCTCTACTGACCCAACTGAATAATAGTAAAGTGGTGGTCATAGTTGTTTCTTGGCCTGTTTTTCTACTGATAACAAACCAAACTATAATGACAACATTCAGACTCAAACTTGTTTTTAATTTTGAATTATGGAAAGCTTATATTGAGAAATTAAAGAATCTCTTGCTTCATTCTCTTAATTTTGTCTCTCTCTCTCCCCTCTCTTTTTTCTTTTGTAATTTTTATTTGAATTGGAAGGTCCTGACTTTTTTTTCCAATAATAAAACCTCAATCACATCACATTATTCAATAGAGGAACTTAGAAATCTCCATCATTTTTTACTGAGCTTCTTATTGTGAGAACTGAAATTAAAAAAAAAAAACTTACTAAACAAAGACAAAGCTTAAAAAATCATACAAAATAAAGATTTTTTTCTTGAAAATGTGAAATCAATAATTATTTCACTAATGTAACTTATGAGATGTAACATATAACTACATTTACAAAATGTATTTGTAGAACTCTTGTATAAGCAAAGGTTTTACTATCATAAACAAGGTGATTATTAACTTGGTCATTTGTAGTTAACAGACTGTGGGGATGAGTCTTTAAATCCTGATCATCTAATTCTTCATTTTCATCTTGGTGAATTTGTGCTGATTATAATCTGTAAACTTTACTAATATCCTATTAGTAAAAAAATATTAGCATGTAAAATAGAAAATAATAGAGCACAGAGTTTCTTTAATATTTAAATCACCTCACTTGGTACAGTACTCAACACATGACCATGACTTATGATGTAAACAATAGAAGGGATTAAGAGCTCTAGAAAGAAAAAAATTGCAGAATCTATGATGGGTTCTCAGTTGGACATCTTTCTTTGCTGGATTCTGTTTATGTCACAAGACTTCACAATACTATTATAACATGACTTCTTTGGTTTCTGGAATATGGCAAGTATAGTCTGTCAAGAAATTTGAGAAGCATTTGTCAGTTGAATTTGTTATCCCAGAGTGTCTGTTTTCACTATTTGCAAATCCAGAAGACAAAGAACTCATCATGTAAAATCAAATTGTTTCAAAGCTGTAATAAACATCATTTTATTTGGGCTGATCTCCCACCAGATTTCAGACAGGTAGATTAACTGTTCAAGACACAGCTGACTCAGCACATATTAAACATTAATCCCTTGGGTTATATCACTCATTGGCAGTTTTAGAGTTGGGTTATTTTTGGTTGTTATTTCATTGCTATTCATATACATGTATTTTTAGGTTGATTTATTATGATTATGGTTAAGATAAAATCTAAGTATCTCAGTGATTATTGTATATAAGATGTAAATAATCAAATATTCATATTTAGAATGTCTTATCTTCTTCAGGGGTAATAGAACATAGATTTAAATATTAAATGAAGATGATAATCTCTCTACCCTTATTTTGAGTGCTAGCTATGTAATCAATGTTTAAGTAAAAATAAAGTTGAATATATAGATAATAATAATTTGTAGTGAAATTCCAACTGTAATAAAAACATTTCAAAAACAGTCTTAGATAGAAGGTACAAAAGAATATTAGAGATTTATCTCTAATATTTCACTATTTATATTTTTTAGCCATTATCAATACCAGATAGTTAAATATGATCTAAAAACTATAAGAGACACACCATGAAATTAGTTAGCAATGATATTAAATAATAGTAAAAATGAAATTAACAACCAAATTATTGCTACAAACATCCAAATAATCTAAAAATTTGTCATCATTTACACATATATAATAACCAATATGTAATAATAAACTAAACAGATCAAACCAATGGTAACATCAGCTATAGGCATCTGAAAAATAAGCTATTATTGAATTTACAACCAGTTTTTCCATCTGAGTTTATAGATCTTGAGTATGAAGAAAGGCAATAAGAGGTATCTGGCCTGTCTGCCTACAATCCCACAGAAACACACAGATGTTTATATTAATTACATGGTTTTCAGCCTGTGGCTCAGGCATATTGCTAGCTAGCTCCTGCATCGAAATTCAACACATTTCTATTCATCTGTCTTGCTACATGGCCAGTTGCTTACCTATTTCCTTACATCTTGCTTCTTGGGTGGCTGAATCATGTCTCTCTTGCTTCTGTTCTCCTTTCCCTTTATCTATGCTTAGATGTCCTGCCTTCTTTTAAGATGCCTGCTATAGGCCCAAACAGTTTCTTTTTTAATGAATAATATTCACAGCATACAGAAAGACATCCCAAATCATTTCCTTTTTTCTGTTTAATCAAAAGGAAATGTTTCAACTTCAACATAGCAAAATTTCATATATCCAAACAGCTAACAAGTAAAAATTATGGTTATGATATCTAGTCTATTTGTATTTAGCAAAATTAAAGAAAATACTCTATCATTTACTTTATCCTTGTAAGTCTAAAGTTTCATGTTTAATATACCTTTCAAAATAACTATGGAAAACTATACTTGTAACTAATCTTCAACTACATCAAAGACCACAGAAGGATATCATATTACCCAAGTAAACAGGAAGTGCAAGCAACTTCCAAAACCTAGAAATGACAGAGATGACATCTGTCTGCCTGGAGAGTCACTCAAAGTTCCTTTGTAATGGTGGGGTATCCATCTTCAGCCTACAGGCCTAGAGTCTCTTGCATACCTTTCAGTGAAGCAGGAAATCTGAAGGACTGCTCTGCCATTCTGGCATAGTTTGTCAATTGCTTCTTCTTATGTCCTTAAGGATGTCTGACAGTTTTCTGTGAGGCAGGAACCTGAAGGGATATCTCAGCTTGTTCTGAGAAAGTTCAGAGATCACTTTCCTATGGGTCCTGCATATCCAATTTATACAGCATACAGTCAGAGAGTTAAGGCAAGAAAAGTTTCTTGTCCAATGGCTAACCTTTGACACAAAGAAAGTAAATTCTATATGGAGTTTCTTTGATGCCCATCATTCTCTTAAAGTAGATTGAGGGTGACAGGAATAGAACTGTCTCACTGTTTAGAATAGTCTAAGTTCTTAAAATATTTTAAAAGCCATATTCTGTAGGTCTTTGAAGTGTATGAAAATTACCTATCAATTTGAAATACCTCTAAAAACCTAACAAACATGACTATAAGTTTGATTATTATAGATGACTAGATAACTATTAATCTGTATTTCTTAATTATACTTTATAATTTTAAAGGAATTGCATGAACATAGTATGTTAAACAAGAGTAAAAATATACATGTAGTATAACGAAATTCAACCAAATTTCTATCAATAATCTAAAATCCATACCAATCTTTTTTAAACATTCCTATATCAGAGAAAACCAATGCTGTTCAAAATAAATCTTAAGACAGGTATTGGAATAAACCATAGAAAGATAAAATGAAGACTTTAAATAAAATAAATTTAAGAAGTAGAATGGGAAAAAATAGTCTGGGAATTGAGATTAGTTACAATTTTAAAAACAAGTTATAAAAATCAATTGATACTGCCATCAGGTTATACAATATGAGGGACAGGCAATTGACATATATGTCATCTCTATGTTTATCTATCAGAACACTGAATTAAAAAAGACCAGAGATATTAAAATATGAAAAATATGACTCAATTTGATAGCAATAAAAGGAATTCACAGTGGAAGCATATAAGAAATAGCCAGAGGGCAATATCCTACCAGGGAAGAGCATAGCTGTTTAGTTTAAGGTAGAAGATGGCTCATCTGCATTCAGTGGTACACAATGTGTAAGAGTGAATATCATTGAAGATAAGGAAAATAGAGTGCTGCTATAATCTGTGGGTCATGTGTTCCTCCTAAAGGTCACTTGGTTAAGATGTTACAGAAAGAATTTTTAATGAATATGCGTGCTAAGGGACTAGAGGATCCTGTAGGCATGCCTCTTATCTAGAGCATATTTTATATTACTTTTCCTGAGAGTATTTTCCTAAAAGCCTGAGTATGGACCAGTATACTTCTAGACACAATTTTATCATTGCTCATTCACAATTTAACCAGTCAGGAGAATCGTTTCCTTTTCTGAGAAGAGATCAATGGAATACACTTGAACAACAAAAACTGACCTAAGTTTACTGTTTCTCCACAGCTCCCTCAGATGCTTCAATATATGAATAAAAATATAACTAAAATTATTGTAACAATATTTTTCTTTCAGATTAAAAAAATGAGACTACACAATGCTAAGAAAGAAAAGTATAGACAGAGACAACCACTGTGGACAAATCATGTATCTGTTATAAAAAGTAAATGAGGCAATAAATGAATTTTAGATTGAATGGAGATGGTAGTTAAAATATAAAGGAAATTAATGTTGAACAGATGCAGTTTAATTAGGGAAAATGAAATGTATTTGTATAAGTATGAAAATGACAGAAAGAGATATTAAGAAAAGTATATAGAGAAGGAGAGGAAGGATTCAGGAGAGGAGACAGAGCCAAAAACAGAATGTAGAAAAAAATACAAATGTTGTAGTTAGCACTAGGGAAGCCAGAGTCAGTTCAGATAATTCTGAATGTTTGTAACACCTCATTAAAATTTGAAAGATAAATATTCACAACCGTAATTTTCAAAATATTGTTGACTCACTATTATGGTAAATAATATTATTATTGCTCATTTAGAAAGTTGATTATTTTAGACAATGAAGATTAATACCTTAAAGCATATACATTGCAGACATTTTATTGAAAGGTAATTTAGATAAAAAATGTGTGAGACACAAAGCATAATCATATAAACAGAAAATAGAACATAATGGAAAGTCAGGAAATAATTACCTGCTCCATAATTATCATAGCAAATTATGTATTTTATAATATAAAATATATTTATGAATAGAATTTTTTACATGTGATGCATATGAATATACATTTACCTCTACTGTATACTATGTGTATTTATAAACAGGTATAAATTATAAATGATAGAAAGATACAATAACATTGACCTGTAAATCATAGAAATAAAAATTAAATAAGTATGAATAGCATACATTAAATAATAACTAGGCTTATTTTCTCAAGTCAGAAAAATGCTTTTATTTAAGAATAAGAATTATGAAAATGTTTCTAAGCACTAAAGACATTAATTTTTTTAAGTGAAGTATTTCTAACCCAGCATATAGGAACATCTATTTAAGGAAATGACAAACATCTCAATGTTGGCAGCAGAAACTACCTCTTCATAGCATAGAATATTTTTATTTTACGTCATACTATCATAATAATTAGAGAATCTTGAAGAGTTATGTTTAAAAAAATCAATGTGTTTTTGAACATTTAGCACAAATAAGCCCATATACATTTGCTTTTCATACAATATACTCATTATTTTGGTTTCAAACTTTTATCTAGAATTACAAAGTTTCTAGAACAGAAAGAAGTCATAAATAACCATCTAAAAGCTATTCTTAATGATTTGTGTTTGCATAGTGAGTTTCTGGATGGTCTGTTGACCAATCACATTCCTTTCTATACTATAGACTTTATTGGTTGCCTCCTATTCATATGACTTGAAGACCACATAGGATTCAAAGAGAAGTTTCTTTAAAGATTTATAAGAAGAGATAAAGAGACGAAGAGCAAGAAAATGCTTTGTCAATAGACTAGAAATAAATTAAGTATTGTTCTAGAGAAAATACTCAAAGGAAATGCTTTTCTAGCATTACAGTTCCTACATTTGTTTCTACTGGAGATTCATAAAATAAGGCTAGCTAGCATTAACTGTCACCTGGACACAGTCTATAGAAATCAGACAAAATAATCCCTGCTGAGGGTTTGCTGACATCAAATTGGCCCAAACACATACCTGTGGGGGTTATCTTGAGTGTCATTTGATATAGGTCCAAGAGTAGAGCCCAATCATGCTGTTGGCAGTATCAACGTTAGGCAGCATAAGAACGCTAGCTAAGCAATGGCATAGGAGTCAGCCAGCAAGCAATCTATGCTTCATCACAGTTTTACTTCAAGTAGAAAGATGTCTTCTTTAGTTTCTGCTTTGACTTTTCCCTAGACTGAAGTATGAAATCAATACTTTTCTCCCAACCATTATTTGGACCAAGTGTTGTTTCAGAAAAACAGAATGAATCTAGAGAAGACACTAATGCCTTCACAGAAGTGAACATCTTACGGAAAAAAAAAAAAGACAGACATCTTTTTCTAAATAACCATTAGAAAGGAAAGAGAAGCAATTACTTAGGTGGGTGAGAACACATACTGATCCCATTGGAAGTTTACTCAAATACTCACAGAAGCACAGTGTCTTCTGCTGTGCTTGGCAAATGAAGTATACACCAAAAGTATATGTGTTGATAGATATAGTCCTCAATATTTTCTTTTGGGAGCTGATTATATCATGAAGGCCCTCAAGAAATTAATGAATAGATCTATTGATGCATTCATAGTGCAATAAAATATTGGGAAGTGGTGGAAACAAAAAATGTATCATTGCAGGCCTGTCTGTATAGATTATATCTTCTACCCACGCCTTTTCGTTTTTCTGTCTGTTTCCTGTGGAATCAAGAGGAACAACCTTGATGCCTATTTTTTCCCATTTGTAATGTCAAGACTTATCTTGGAACCAAAGCCACAGAAACAAAGGAACATGAATGGAAACCTCTAAAACCATGGGCCAAGTTTAATCTTTCCTACTTGGTCCCAAACTCTCAAAGTCTCAAAAGGACCCTGCAAAGTTTTGTCATGTAGATTTGAGCCTTGGTCAGTAATTATAATTTCAAGGCTTAGAATTATAAGTGACCTATGTGATGGCAAGATAATAAGTTCTATAATTCCAGGAAATCACTTCAATATATCATGAGGCCAAAGTAGGCAGGGTTTTAGAAAAAATGTTCTTGTGTTAATTTCATAGTTCAGACAGGCACCACTTTCTAGGTAGCCACTGTGTTTAGAAGACAGCAATAGAAAATGTCTCTTAATGTGACCATATGGGTCTGGCTCTGCTGTCACTTATTCATGTCACTGTATCCTCAATCAGGCTCACAACTGTGATCCCTGTTGAATGTGCGATCATAAGAGGACTCCAGGCAAATTGGATCGAATGAGGAAGAAAAGGTTATTCTTTTACATTCAATTTGCTGTGGTTATAGAGTCCCAATCATTATATCTTTCATGATGTGTTAAAAGGATTTGCAGTACAGGAGCTATTGTGGCAGATGTCATACAGTATTCATAAGGCACCGTATTGGGAGATTCAGAGACCTCGAAGTCCCACCATTTTCATTGATCTCCTATGTCTCATCCCATCCATGT
Source organism: Sigmodon hispidus (assembly GCA_004025045.1). Lineage (NCBI taxonomy): Eukaryota > Metazoa > Chordata > Mammalia > Rodentia > Cricetidae > Sigmodon > Sigmodon hispidus. The sequence continues at coordinate 21,306 of PVIH01009512.1, forward strand.
CAAGAGTCCTTGTTCTTGGGTCTTGTCCTAAAGGGAAAACACAAAAGGGAATGCATACTCTGTTAGTCACATAATAAGGTTTAGTCTCGCTCTTTGTCCGTAAAAATGAATAGCTATCTTTGGAGGCAATTTTCGAAGTCATAGGTTCCACGTCTTGTTGTTACTTACTATCTGAAGTTGGGCAAGTCATTTAACCTCTCTGAGCTCCAGTTATCACATCTGTGAAATTGAAATAATAATAGCTTAACTCATAGGGTGCTATGGGTCAAATGCAGTACTGCAAGTGAGCAGCGTTTGCACACTGCAAAGTAAAATGTACCAGAGACCACATTTTCTCTTGTCTGGTGCATCAGGTATGAGAGCAAAAATTATTTTTTTTATCATTTTCTTTAAGTAAAGTCAAACAGTGTTTCCTTTGGATGACATAGTTTGTACTTGGCTTTCTAGAAGGATAGATAAGTAGTTACTTTAGGGTTTTATTGGTTCTTTTATTCTCTAAAGAATACATTCACTAAAACACAGAGAGAGACACTCATGAGCATGCATGAATGTATATATTCATGGAGAACAGATTACTGACTTTATAACCTCCAATGGAATTCATTCATTTTGAAATGAAAAATCTTAAAATCTTAAAAATCCATATTATGTTTTGTATAGTGTAGGACTAAACTTTGAGAACAGTGTTAGGCATCTTACATAAATTCTTTAAATTTTTATTTTTGCCATGAGAAAAATAATTGATAAGGGAATATTTATGGATACTATGCTTATACCCCCAAGATGATCATCCTTATGATCATTAGAGTCATCATCATTAAAGTTAGTTAATGGCAATCTGACTGGGGCTACAGAGATTCTCTTGCATTTCAGTGGAGAACTTTGCTATATTCAGTTCCATTGGTGGGAGGTGGAATCATTTAATGAATTTATGAATAAAAAGAAAGGAAAAAAGGGGAGGGGAAGGCAAAGAGGGGAGAAAGAAAAGAGAAACAAAGCAATGGAGGGGAGAATTCATATGTAATCCATACCATGAAGTGAAACTCAATCCTTTAGAGGCTTGATAATATTAAGCTCAAAATGCAAATGAGAAGAAGCCAAGGAACTTGAATGGATTAATCTGTGACAAGGATTTGGAATATTTACAATGCATGAGAAGAAAATGAAAGTGAGCACTAAACTGCTGTCGTAAGTGCATGGTATTTAAAGAAAAGAGGCAATTATAGAGGGTATATAAGATATACAAGCATGATATATAAGTATATATACATGTATATATACATATATACACATATATATGCACACATATACAGGTATATTTTAAAAAAAATCTATGGCTGCATTTTTGCAAGTACAAGGAAGTCATGTTACATGATTCTAGGCACATTGATACATAATTGTTCAAGAAAAATCACCCAGGGATATTAGAACAGACACCCTACAGTAGAGGGTGCTCCTTAATTTTTCAAGTTATTTATAATTAGTCAGATTTCAAATTTAATGATTAGTTACCATACCCAATGAATCGTAGAATTTTATTTTCTTACATTCTCTGATAGATCACTAAAGTAGTCTCAAATTATTAGCCTATAGCATTAAAGGGATTTCCAAAACTAGCAGTGAGTAACACTGTATTCTATTTTCTATTTAAAAACGTGGTCATATATAGTTAAATATAGATACAGATAGATAGATGGATGAATGGACGGATAGATAGATAAATAGATATAGATAGATGATATAAAACTTCTTTTGCATATATTCACTAGACAAAATTAAGTATTCTTTCTGCAAATTCTAGCATCTTGATATGTTATATAAAATACTGAATTTCTAGGAAAAGACTAAAGATATTTGTTGCTGTCATTAAATGTTCTCTTGAGACAACTTATCACTATGTTATACTGATTAAATTTAATTCAGATTAAAATTTGATCATCTATTATTTACCTGAGAAATTATCATTTATCAGTTTTCATGGGGCCAAATGTTGGGTGTAAACGTATAGTCTTCAATTCAAGATTTTAAAAAAATGTTATCTAATAAAATTGATCTTTTGCTTTAAAAAACTGCTTAATTTATTAATTATTAATGCTAGTGCTTTTAAACTTTTTCTTACTATGTACAAACTTTTTCTTACTATGTACAAACTTTTTCTTACTATGTACTGTCCACTTAATTCTTTGAAGTTGTTTTATAAACTCTTAATGGTTTCTTGCTGAATAGCTACTAGGCCTAAATCCCAAAACAATGGTATTGATGAAACAAATTTAAATCAAATGTCTATTTTGTAATAAAATGATTCTTTAATGTATTTGCTTCTCTTTATTTTCCAACTAATTTGAAAGTTCAGTCATCCTATATTTCAGTCAAGAATTTTTTTTACTCTAAAACATAGAATTTTTGTTACAAAATATTTAATTTATTTATGTCATAAAGTGAAATTAGTAATTTAACTTAATTAAAATACATATGTGATTTTCCACTACTACAGATCAGAGGCAAACATGAGAAATATTAACTATCCCATTTGAAAAGTATATTGCTGCTAATGAAGAATTGATACTCCAGTACTTGTTATTTTTTGAACAGTGCTTGTGCTGATTATCAGTAAGCCAAAATAAGATGGTAGTGATCTCTATCAACATTGTGTACTTTACATTTCATTTTCAAAAATTAATGGATATTTAGACTAAATATTCCATTTCCTGAAAACATGGAAAGGAATAGGAGCTAGAAGTAAACTATATTTTATGTTAAAGCTCAATCTGAACTTTTTCTCACTAAAAAGAAAGTAAATTACAGAAAATTTGTGTGATAATCTAAGATTATTGACCTTTTAATGACTTTGAGACAGATTTCTAGATGATAAACTTCACCTTGACTATGATTTAAGCCTTCCTTTGGAACTGTGCCTTGATTTTACTGGTGTATAAAAGCTCACATCATCATTTCTAAATAGAGTTTCCACCGTAATGGGTTATTAATATTGCCAGTGCTGTTGACTGAGAGTCTGTATGGGCGTGAGTGCACTGTAAATTTAACACTATGCACTAGGCTGACTGTCACTGAAAGCTGTTGCATATGAAGGAAGTCCTCCTCCATGTTATAAGACACTTCTGAATTTGTTGCTTTCTTTTTTATCTTTTCTCTTAAAACACATTTTAATTTATGTAATAAGAAGGAAATGAACTGACTATTGAAACAAATTTGGGCTAGAATTAATAAATGTAGGCAGCATGGTTTGTATTAAGGACAATACACTATAAATTCTATTTTTGTCTTTGATATAAAAAAGACAATTTTAAAAGCTGTAAAAATTCAAGACCTGAGCATAAAATTATGTAAAATTTAAGATCTACGTGTGAAATTAATATCAGAATCTAAATATAAATTATCTCTGGTATTGAATGTTAACTTATTTTCTAAGGACACTCTTAATTTCTCTGAGGCTACATAGAAATGTGAAGAACTTTCTGATCTTTTTGATCAAAGCCTGATTTGTACAACAATGAAAGCTCATACATGTATTTTTTAGACCCTATTAGTAGAATTTCTTAATGAATATTTTGTTAAATATAATAAATATTACTGTTATAAGTTCTGTAGCAACAGCAATCTTTAAGATATTGTAGAAAGAAAGTTTGAGGAGCAATAAGGTAGTCCTTCTGCGTGATGTTGTGTTCTCTGCTCTTTGAGAAATTTGGGGATTAGCTGTTTCTTCTCTATTGGATTTCTTTCTCACTCTTTTTCTTCTGTTTTAAGATCTCTCAGTTTCAAGAAGTAGTCACAGAACAACCATCTTACTTCTTACCCTGCTCCTATTGTCAAAAGATTCAGGATACTAATATCTATGACTTGATTTCACACGCTCATGAAGGTTGTCCACGTATGAAGATTGTGGGTAATGATCTTTTAATTTAAGCCTTCTAGATTTAGACATTTATCACAGAGTTGAGCAGTCTTACATATGGGAAGATCCCAAGGTTGAATATTAACCCACTTTAATCCCCTCCACTGAGGGTGGGAGTAAAATCTATGGCTCTCATGCTTTTAAGTTTTCTTACATTTTCCATTTTCCAAAGTAATTTTTCATGCTTTTATAATTATTTCTGCTAATAACTTGTTTTTATTTTTGGCCTTGGCCTTTCTTCTCTATCATGAAATAATTATTCATTTCAATTGTTCCCACATGCTTTGTCCATTTGACGCCATCTCTCTTGGTGAAATTTTCTGCTGCTACTGTTTCCAACTTTGGGAACATCGCTGGCCCATTGTGCATCCAATGCATCAGGGATGCCATGCCACCACTTTGCTATTTTTGGTCTAACACTCAATTATCCCTTGTTTCATGTTCTTTATGGTGACCCTAAGTCTCCTATTTATTGGCTCAGTTTTTATTACAGTAGACTAAATAGAAAAACAAATTTTGTACAGCAGAGACTTTAAAACAGTGCTTGTCACCAATACTTCTGTTGTTGCTGAAATGCTATCACACCAGACATACCACACACACAAGACTGTAGACTGTCTTCTTGAATTTTGCTTTCCTATCAAATTTGTATTTTAATTTATTTCCTGAAGATATTCTGGACATTGACTGACTTCCAACTTAAAGTTTAATCTTCCTCCCATTTTCTAGTTTAAAATTCTAGTGGTACTAGATCCTGCCATAAAGTAGATTTTTTTTTCAGTCATAATGTAAACTTCTTCCAGAATTAAAAAGTATGAATCTAAAATTACTTATGTTAGCATTGTCATTAAGCTCCTTATAAAATTCTGTCTACATCCTTTTCTTTATTTTTCACTCATCTATGAATGTTTCCAAAGGTTAATACTAGTCTAATGGAATTCCACAATTTGTCATTAGCAACTACAAGTACTTTGGGGATATAGCATTGTATCTCTGATCTTGGACTCTGATTTAGATATCACATTGGTAAGGAAACTTAAAAATCATGGTATAACCTTTTGGTGTTCTTGAATGGTTTAATGTCTTAAAGTATTATTGTATTCTTAATCAAAGCATTATTTTCACTTATAAATTCCCTATATCTATATAAGATAAAATAGACTATAGTGGAATTTACATAATTTTCCAAGTTCTGTAAAATGCTTATATAGTCATGTCTTAAATTATGTGTTTTATTAATAAAGAATATAATCATATGATAATAGAAAATTATTTTAGTTAATAGGATAAGAATTTTCTTCCATTAATCTATTTTTATGTTATAATCAATATTTATGTTCTTTATGAAAAGTTAAAAAAAAGAAAAGGCAAAGACTACTTATCATTTCCAACAGAAAAAAACAGAATTAAAAACCACTTTGTGGTTTCTTGATTTAATTGGATAAAAGATGGAAGCAGTTTGAAGTAACTCAGCAAATAGATCTTGACACCTGGGCCAAATAACCTTGGGTAAGTGAGCTTTCCTATTAATTGGGGGGGGGCACTGTTGCAAAAGCCTGTCACTAAATGTACAAGAGAATAATTTAGAAGAGGAAAAATTTATTCTAATTATGAAAGCAGTATTTTAAAGCCCTTGTACCAACGATGGAGTCTCATCAGAGACTCCTTATATTTATTGTTTGAGATGGACAAAATTCCACACATTTCTAAGCACTTTGGAGGCCATTCAGATACAAAGATAGTCTGTAATATGAGTGAATACTAGTGATAATGTAATAAAGTGCAATACAGACTTGGAGTCTGTGGTGGTTTCAAACACAATGTCCCCAAAGGTAGTTGTACTATTAGGATGTGTGGCCTTATAGTAGTGGTCTTGTTGGCAAAAACATGTCACTGTGGAGACAGGCTTAGTGGTCTCATATATGCTCAAGTCAAGCCCAATAAGACAGCTTATTTCATGTTGCATACAGAACAAATATGTAGGACTCTCTCCTCCTTCCCTATCACCGTGCCTGCTTGTATGCCATTATGTTTCTACCATAATGATAACAGACTAAACCTCTGACACTGCAAGCTACCCAATAAAATGTTTTTTCTGTTTTTTTAAAAAAAAGATTTATCATTTGAAATACATGTTCCTTTAAAAACATGAAAACCTAGACAAGTGATCTAGATAACACAATGCTGTATAGATATTATAATTTATTTATAGTTTCATTATCATATAAAATTAATATGACTATGAAGGAAGTTTTTCTTAAGTGAACATTATGAATTCTAAGCAATTGTGTGTGACTCTGACTATCCTAGTCATTATGTAGTTCATTATTTATTCTAGATAACAACCTGATGAATTGCTATTAACTCTCTAAAATGACATCACAGAATTTTTATTGCTCTTTGATAAATGACATTATCTTCCCGAATTTTGAGAGATATTTATGTTTGCAAGATATTTTTATACCAGAAATTATTATAGAATTCAACATAAGAACAAACAAACAAACAAAAATCCTAATCTACTCTCTGAAAAAGGGTGTGGAAACGATTCATTTGAATAACCCAGATTTGACAGAATACAGACTTCCTGATCTTTGGTAGAGCATAGAATACTTCCAGTTATACTATAGAGCTACAGAAATAAAAACAGCCTGGAGTGGCTTAAAAACAGACTTGTGGATCAATGGAATCAAATTGAAGATCCCAACATTAACTCAAAAACTCATTCAGTACCATAAAATACCTAAACTTTTACCTTTGCATAAATGTTTGAAATTCAATTATGCATATATATATTTTATTTTTATTTATTCTTCACCCATATAATACATCCAAATCACAGCCTGCTCTCCTTCCCCTCATCTCAATCATACCCCCTTCCTCATATCCACTGCTTCTCTTTTTCCCTTCAGAAGAGAGCAAGCTTTCCATATATATCAACTGCACTGTGCATATCAAGATGCAACAAATCTAGACACCAAACCTTATATGAAGGCTAGAGGAGATAAACTAGTAAAAGAGAATGTGACCCTTGTGTGGCCAAGAGTCAGAGAAACTCCTCTTTCATTGTTGGAGGGTCCAACAAAAATCCCAACTGCACAATTACAGCATGTATGCAGAAGGCCTAGCACAGACCTATATAAGCTTATTGGACTGTTTCAGTTGCTGTGAAACCACATATGCCAGGCTTAGTCAATTCTGTGAGCAGTGTTTTTATGGTATCCTCGATGCCTCTAGCTCCTACAGTTCTTCCTCCACATCTTCCTCCCCTGAGCTCCATCTGATGTTTGGCTATGGGCCTATACAACCTCTACCAACAGCTACTTGAGGAAGCCTCTCCAATAAAATGTGTGTTAGGCATCACTCTTTGTATTTATTGCAGAATAAGAATAAGAAAATCTTTCTTTGACAATATGATTGGTTCTACTTTAGGGTTTCTGGGCTAGCCAGCCTCTTGGATATTGGCTATCCAAGACATTTTGGGCATGGGCTCTCTCTTGTGGTTTGCACCACAAGTTAGACCAGTCATTGTTTGGCCATTTCCATGAACTCTCAGGAATCATTGCTTCAGCACATTTTTTGAAGCAGGACAGGTTGTGGTTGAAGGTTCTTATGGTTGAATAGGTGTCACAGTCACACTCGTAGAAGCCTTTCTTGGTTATGGAAGGGTTTAGACTCCATATCTTCCATTACTAGGAGTCTTTGCTAAGCTCACAGTCATAATTTCCAGAAAGTTTCCACTCTACTATGTTTCCCATTGTCTCCTAAATGTCTACCACTTCTAGTCATCTTTCCATATATTATCACCTTCTACCACCTAATCTTCAATCTACTACCTAATTCCTACTGTTCCCATCTACCCTCAGTTTCTACACAAAACAGTTAGCTAGTAATAATTTTGTGAACCATAACAAGCAATTAATTGAAAGACTCTTGCCTAAATTGGTGAGATACCCTTAGTCAGAAAAGGAGTGGAAATATATCATGGAAAACGTAAGTTGTAAAGTTCATTAATTCATAAATTATTGAAGCACACTAATTTTAAACTGAAATTAACATTAGAAATGTGCACATATTCCCTACTAGAAGCTAAAAAATTGTCCACAGGATTTTACTAAAAAATTATAAGTTATAATATATAGAAACTCAGAAAATTTTGCCAATGTCTAAGGTTCTACTTAGTTAGCTTAATAAAAGTTGGTGAATTAACTTTAAAATAATCCAATTTTACAGTAAGAATGGCCACTTAATGATAAAGGACTTAATCACTATGTGTTATTCCATACTTTGATCTATATTGTGTGTTTAAGCTTGTTGATTTTTAATCTAATTATTACTTATAATTTAATTGTATTTGTAAATTGAAAATACATCTATACACTCAGATATAGAAATAGCACTAGACAAGTCACCCTGTCTTGAAAACAAATAATAGTAATATTATTATTAGTAGTAGTAGTAATATTAATGTTGATTTTTATAATTATAATTTTATCATACATGGTGGGAGTGGTAGCTGTGTATCTGCCACAGTGTTTCTTTGTAAATCAAAAGACAATGGTTTCAGTCCATTCAATTCTTCCAATATATGGTTGCCAGTGAAAATACACAATTAACTAGGCTTGGTGAGAAATACCTTCTTCCTAAGCCTTGCTGGCACAAGGATTAGGGTAATGCTTGGATACAATATTTAGTTCTATTAGACTTTCACAATTTCCCTCCAGAGAGTCCCAAAAGACAACAGAACTGTTCCGTAGACCTCCAACTCAGTGACCTCTACAAACCCATCTGGACAACATTGTAAAGTAGAACAGGGGGTTTCTCAAAAGGTTTGTGTCTTATTCATTTTAAGTAAATGCTTTCTGAGCAACCTAAACTCATTAGCTTACAGAGATACACATGAATAAAGTTTTCTGGAAATCCTCAGATTAAAATTTTGTAGAGCATGTCCTACTTTCCAGTCTTCCCTCTGCCTCTCCCCACATCTATTCCCCAAAGAATGGGAGTAATCCCAAGGTGAGTCAGTTCAGTCAGACATATTCAGTGCAAGTAGGTCCCAGTAGCTCATCCCAGTATCAAGGCTGAGTTAGGTGTTCCTCTGTAGGAATGGGCTGTAAGACACCAGTTCATGAACCAGGAATTTACTCTGTTCTTACTGCAAAAGGCTCCAATACTTGTCCAACCCATTTGACTACCATCTACCTTTGGAAGGTTTATTTCTTTTCCATGAAGTTTCTCAATGGATATTTCAGAGTCAGTGAGCTCCCAATATCTAAATGCATCCTTTGGGGTAGGACAAGGTTGAATTGACTTCCCACATAACAGATGGTTTCTAAGAGAGAGAGGTGGTTGTAAGACATCTTGCATGTAGTTCTACTCAAGAAAATGACAACTGGGGTGAAAAATTTAGGCAGCATCTCTGTAGAGCCTAAATTGTAGAAAACAAACCTGAACAGACCAGTGAGATGTGAACTACAAAATTTTTTTCTAGGTTTTAACAGCACCTTAAAACTGTAGTCTAACAAATCTAAACCCAAAATGTTTGCTATATAAAATCCTTCTCCAGGTCATTTGTCGTTCTTTCTATGCATCCATTTATAAGTGTCAGTCCTGTCTTCAATAGAATTAGGAATAGCTGAAGACTAAGCCTATTTTCTTATCTATACAGAATATCAGAACTATGATTAGACACTGAGTACTGATGGAAGATATCTTGGCAAAGTTATTTTTAGTTCTTGGAAGTTACTAAGGAGGTTAAAAAAAATGTGTTGTCAGATCACAGAAAAAGGGGCAACCCTGGTCATTTCAAGAGGAGGACGTTGCAAAGTAACATGATTTTCTTAGTGTTGTATCTACACATTTAGACCTTTCAACAAATTTGCTACATGAATAAACAAAATTACTTTCTAAGATGGCTGTCTCAAAAATGACTGTCATTGGTCTAAATGGGAAGGGCATAAAAGAAAATAGGTGGCTGTGAGTAATTCAGCATTGTTACAAACAAGACAAGAGAAAAGCATGAAGGCTGGAAGCATGTGCACTTGTCTCAGGCTCTGAAAGCACACTCAAACAATTTCTGTTCACTTTTGCCAAATTTAAAGTCATTTTCTTTAATATAAAAGAATGGCAAGGATGTTGCAGAGGTCTGTGTTTTTACTGTCATCTCTACATGGTAACATTACATAGTTTTACTTAGAAATAGGAACATTTCTTCATTATTTTGGTTTTGTATTTTCTGCAAAGATGTGTTTGTTTCATTATGTTCTAGTTTTTCTGCACTCTTTGTTTTCTTAATCATTTTGCCCATTAAATATTTTCCTTTTTACACTTTCTTTTTGTTTTGTTACTCTTAAGTTTGCCATTGGTATGTGTGTTTACTTCTATATTTTGTAAAGTTCTTTTAAAACCTAAATTCCCTGAAAACATGCATCTAAATGTTTCTGAATTATCACATTAATAGTTCTACATCATTCTGAGGTTTTTGTTTTGTTTTTTTTTTTTAGAATTTCTGTTTTCTATAATTTACTATTTTCTAAAATTTTCCATTTTAGGTTTCTACTATTAAATAACTTGTATTAAAAAGCTTATGGTTTGTCCAGACCTGTGAACCAGACCCACAGAGCTGCAGTCTCACAAAAATACACAGAGGATTATATTAACTACATGCTGTTAAGTATATCTATGGCTCAGCCTTTATTGATAGTTATCTCCTGCATCTTAACTCAATCCATTTCTATAAATCTGTCTTGCCATGTGGACCATGACTTACCTTTACTCCATTATACTTTCTCCCTAGGTGGTTGGACCATGTCTCTCTGACTCTGCCTTCTTTCCCCTTTATCTTTGCTTAGATTTCCCACCTGCTTCTAAGATTCCTTGCTATAGGCCAAAACAACTTCTTTATTATCCAATGATAATTCAAAGAATACAGAAAGACATGACACATCACTTCCCCTTTTATGTCTAATCAAAAAGAAAGATTTTAATTTCAACATAGCAAAATTATATATAATAAAGCAGCTATCAAGCAAAATTATAGTTCTAATTTCTAGCCTATTTGTATTTAGCAAAATAAAAATATTATCATGTAGCTTATTCTTGTGAGTCCAAAGTTTCACATCTAATATACCTTTTATTATAACTAAGAAAATCTACAACTATATAATCTTCAAATACATCAAAGACCACAGAAGAATATTATATTAACTCAGTAAACAAGAAGTGCAAGCTACTTACAAAATCTAGAAGTGACAGAGATGATATGTGTCTGCCTGGACAGTCACAAAAGTCCCTTTGTAACATACATCATCAATCTTCAGCTCCCTTCCCCCTCCCATCCCTCACAGTCACTCTCTCTTCTCCACATCTCTTTATCTCCTCCCCGGGAAGAACAGGAGGTCCCAAGGCTTAGTTCAGCATCCACTTCTGGCAGATCAATGCTATGTGATGTAGGACTTTGAACTGTTTGTAGATTACCTATCTAATTGAAATATAACAATATTTTAATTTTCTACAGTTTGTCAAAGTACAGAGAACATTTAATGCTTAAACATCAATTTTTGATGTTTATAAAGAGTAATTGAGGTGACTAAATCTGTTCTGTTAAAATTTTCAGTCAAATGCACTTAAATAAGCTTTTATCTTCATATTAATAGAGTGCAAACCCCACTTTCTTTTTGTAGAATATGACTACCATAAATATACTCGAAGTTGAATTAATTTATCATTATTTTTCCTCCCTTCATGTCAGTTTTGGTGTAATTTTACTGTCATCATTTAGGTTGTCTTCTGTGTTTTAAAATTTTTGTGTATTCTTAATTCTTTTAAATTAAAATCCATATGATTTTATCCATTCTTTCACCTGTCTTTTATTGTTTTCCTATTGTGATATTTATTCTTTAATTTCTAAAATTGCTAACATTTATTTGTCCTTTTCTTTAGAATATTGCTTTATCAGACTTTTTATGTGTCTTATAATCCATTATTTTAAAAAAAATTATTCATAGTGCTGACCCTGTTTGTCTTTGGATTACTTTTAGTGACTATTAAATAAAATTTTACTTTAAAATGAATTATCTTTTTATATTGGTCCAAATACATACTCAGTTTTAATAAATTAAGATTAATCAATATAATTTTTGCATATAGGCACATGATCTATAAAATAAAATATATTTGTTCAGCATGGGTAATTAGTTTCTCAAATGGAGATGTGTTGGGGTGATGTCAAATAGCTTCAAATATTAGTTATGCATCTTTTCACTTTTATTAGGAGCCAGAGAAAATTCTTATATGCTCCATTGTGGAGAGCATCATTCTATCTTTCATGAACAAATCTATTTAATAAAACACAATAAAAAGTCTAAAGAAAAGGAGAGTATATTGAAGTGTAACACCTGTCTTTTTCCAGTTCAGACTAAGCAGTTCTGCCTCATGGATCTGCACATTGAAGGCAACCCTGTTCTCTCTTGAAGTTCACCTCTTAAAATATGGATTGATTGCAATAACATCTTATATCCTCCAACCCATAGAATGGAGAATGTAGGTTACCTTCATGTTTATGATCCTGTGAGAGAACTTCACAATTTAATTTCTCTTACATGTGTATATATTATTCATGGTTCTCCTGATTAATGTTTAACCATGATAGAAACAGCATCTACTTCATGGACCGATACTACAATATTCTACTGTGATATCTATTGCTTTTTTTGCATAGGTGAAATTCTTTATTGAACATTCTTTCTCAATACAGAACATATTTGCATGTATGTATGTACTCATACAGCTTATGAGCATTCATAAGTCTAGGCTATGAGAAAAACATAATTTGTGGAGATATCAACATACTATATTGTTACAAGTTGATTGTTTTAATATATCATTTTTTTATTTTTGGGATGTTTTAGGGAGGATAAAACAAATTCACATTTCATGGCTACACTTTGTTAGGAACTTGATATATTATCTATGCAGATGCAATTTAGCACATTTCCCTAATATTGAATGTAGAGTTAAAGTGTTCTGTTAATACCCTTAATAATAGGCATTTTAAAGTCCCAATTAATTAGCTCATTTTCCCCATTAGCCTAAATATTTTCTATTTTTATTCAAACCTATGCTGAAATTCTACTTTATTAATTCACCTGATCATTAATTCCCAATGCCCAATCTATGGAATTTGTAATTATATATGTTGTCCCTATATACAAAATTTATTCATTTAATATCATGTTTTTGAAATTCCTAAATACTGAAACTTTATAAAAGCTATTGATTTTGTTGTTATCTGGAATTGAATTGTACTTTGCCAGGAGATAAATGAGCACACCACCAGTATTCATTTCCACATTAACATCCTCAAATTAGAAAACAATATGTCTTGAAGAGTAATTGCTCTGAAATATATTTTGAATTATTTTGTGTTTTTATAGCTGAATTTCAAAGTTAAATGATTAAGTCCAATACACCATTAAACAAAGCATGTAGGAGCAATTTTTCAACCTGTTTAGCTCAATAGTTGATATTTTCATTTTCAGAAGCCACCACATTAACTAAGAGATGAGAAATGATTAAAAATAAAGTTAAGAATATGGATTTAAAGTTGTAATGTTTACCTAGTTTAAGTTATGAAAAATAAAGTCCAGCGTTCAACTCCAGCAGAAACAGAATAGAATGAATCAAATGAAGCTACAGCTATTACAATAAATCTAACACAAAAATGATTTGAAATAAAATCAATGGATTCTGCCCATTACTAGTTTCTGCTCTATGATAATATCACTAATTATCTATCATTTATGTACTGACAAAGAGACACGGATTTGGTTTCACTTCAAAACATAGATAAAAAGGGAAAAGTTATTAGGAAATTAATTTTTACTCATGAAATTACTACCATAGCTTTATTGGTAAGTTGCTACTTATTCCTGTACCAGGCAGCTCAAGCATTAGAAAAAGGCATCATTCTGGCCTTTGATTTTTCAGGTGATAGTGGGCTAAGTCAGAAAAATTTTATATTCTGAAGTTTATGACCTGTTATTTTGCAAGAATCAGAGAATTTTGTGGGTTATTTCAATTGATTTGTGATATGCATGAGGATAAGATTTTTCAAACATTTTTTCTCATTACATAATGTTAACCAAAGACTTCCATGAGATAAAGCTCTTGGATACTGTAAAGATTTGCTATTTCTATTTGTTTAAAAAATTCTGGTTGGCCAGTAGACATTCATGAAGTATAGGCAGTATAGACTAAGAGAATTCTATGAAGAGGAAAGGTGGAGAAGGAAATGTCACAGATTCAGAAGAATCAAGATGAGAATGCTGCAGTGAAAAAAGGTACCAAGCCATGTAGCTAGGCACAGATATAATTATGGGTTAATTTAAGTGTGAGGGGCAGATAGTAATATGCTTGAACTACTGGCCAGCATTTACTATAATATTAAGAATGAATTAGTCATTTTATAAGTTGGCTGTGGGAATGGATGCACAAGAAACAAAAATTTTAGATTGATCCTGAAGATTGAGTGTCCTCATGTACAGGGGAAGAGGTCTAAATCATTTGTTTGCATCAAAACAACAAATTTACACTTGGCTTCTGAGAATAAAATTACCACACTTATTTACTTGTTTAATTTTGAATCCAATTTTGTATTGTGTATCACTGGAAACTATGAGTTTCCAGTGATACTGGAAACTATCAAGCCACTTCTGTGATACATACAGAAAAAAACAATGTTTCCTAACAAATATAGATGTTAAGAAGAAAGATATATTCTTTTCAAACATTATTTGGCAGACTAGACACTTTTATTCATTCAGCAAAAGATGTTTATTAGATGTCTACCCAAGACCAGCAATGTTTCATAAATGTGAGATATATCAAAAAAGAATGATTTCGCAATGTTTAAATTATATTTAAGAGAGAGATGAGAAAGCACAAACATGAGAAATACAGCAAATTTTTAGAGAATGGAAGATGTAGGTAATCTTTCTAGGCATTGAAGGCATTGAAGAAAGATAACGGAGTAAGTATGGATTTACAGAAGAAAAAAATCTGTTTTGAATACTTTATAAGCATGAACTCAGATTAATTGATCTCATAGGGAAGATGTTGAATGAAGCTCTATTGAAACTGGATGGAAGGTAAAGCAGCCCTTGGCTTTGTTCTGGCCTCAAGAAGTAATATCTAATTATCTATATAAATAGAAGGATGGATAAAGGGTAGGTGCTGTCACCTAGGCATCAGCATCAGTATAAGGGAGAACATTACACCAGTGAAATGAATTGGTAAATACATATAGAACTGGGAAAACAGAGACTTAAAGCTCAGGCTTGAAATGCAGTGGCAATACCATGCAGCTGAGATGCTGAGATGAGTCTATGCTGGAAAGTGTAGAAATTTGTCCAGCCAGGTATCGAGAACATGTGTCCTGTACTCACTCACAAAACACCTGACTTCAAGTTGACTCAGAGTGAAACACACCCATGTATAAGATCAGCCAGTCCTCCAGCTCAGATGATCTAATTAATCATTTTCTGATTATTTTCTCTTTTAAAGTACATAAGCCCACATTCTTACATTTTGCTTTTGTTTTCTTTTCATTGGAGTAAACATTGATTCACACTTTATCCATTGATCTTCATTTCTCTTGTTTTTCAAATTCTGTTATTGTAAATGCATTTGAAACAGTAACTGCAGATCAGGTTCTCCATTTTAAGTTGTTCACACAATAGTTAGCCTCTTTCTCTTTTACTTTTCCAGATGCTCTCCGGCTTTGCTAAGGTAGTCATGGTTACTAGAAGACTACAAACCTTCTAGGTATAATTGTATTTCAGATCATGCTCCCCACAGTTTGTAGAGCCATGCTGTAAATGTTAGAGTACAGATACCAGAGGACACAACATGGCCTCCTAGCCTCCCTCAGCTGAAATATACACTTATATTATTTTATGGTACCTCCACTTTTCCTTTTTTTCTTGATGTAGACAGATGCTTTTTTCCATCAGTAACTCCTAATTACCATGTAGCCGCTCCCCCATAATGGACTTGGAGGTTTATTATTACTTATAAAAGCTCAGCTGGTATATCACTCTAATTTCTAACTAGCTCTTACACTTAAATTAAGCCATAGTTCTTATTTATGTTCAGCCATGCAGCTTTGTAACTTTTCTCAGTAAAGCATTCTCATCTTGCTTTATCTGCATCTGGCTGGCATTTGTTTCTCTGCCCTTGTTCTCAGAATTCTCCTTATCTATTTGCCCCACCTCTATATTCTGTCTGACTACTGGCCAATCAGCATTTTATTAAGCCAATTCGAAGTGACAAATCTTTGCAGTGTACACAGCCCCTGACACACAGAATAGGACAGATTAGTCATATGGCGTAGAACTTTCTGATGCCTCCTAAAAACATATTAAAGCCAGATTAATTCCTCTACTCAGGGGATAAGAAATCTTACTATCCACTTATCACGTCTACTGTCTCTCCTATTCTTCCACTTTAAGTCATTTCTCCTAGTATCCTCCCAGGATTTCAGAAGGTAAGGTTTTCTCCATCTCTTCATGAGCCCTCATGTTCCCACGGGTGTAATGATGCTATTTCTTAATATTCCCTTAAAATTTCATCCACCTAGTGGCTCCATCATGACTACTCCAAAAGATCCTGAGGCTCTCTCTCAACAAAGAGCACTTTAAGTATAATTTTATGTCAGCTCTTGTCTGAAAACAATCTGAGGGTATCTGACCTGTATAACAGCTAAAATATCAATGTTTTTTAGTTAACATTAATCATTAATTTAGAAATGAAAACAAGAGAAAAGTGTGTCAACCTCACTCATGAAATCCATAAACTTTTTATATGTTGATACACATAGAAAGAGACAACTTCAATTTTCACTGAATGTCAGCATTGGACATGGTCATTGGCAATATTAGAGCCATTTTTGTTATTGGTAAATTATCCTGATAGCCATGGCATTACACATCACCCTGAGAAAATAGGCAGATAAGGATTGAGAGACATCTCAGCACTTAAGTAGGCTTTATTTTTTTTGGCAAAGAACCTAGCACTCACATGATGGCTCAAAAACTAACTGTAAATCCAGTACTAGGGGATACAACAACCTCATCTGGCCTCCATGGGGCCTGGATACTAAGAATAGCACATATTCATTCAAGAAGTCCAGCACTTATATACATAAAATGAAATAAATTACCATTTAAAAACAGGGAGATTTTGGCTACCTGAAAAAGAAATTATCCAGATGAAAAACCTTATTTTATCACATTAAGTAATGATTGATGCTTATTTCTTAATCTAGTTTAAGATTTTGGTAATTAGCATCACTTTATTCTCTTTGTAATAAATATAGTAGTCATTTATCAATAGTTTCACTGTCATTTTCAAGTTTATTTTTTCTCATACTGAGTATAAATCCAAAATTTAAAAAATCAGATATCAATTACTATAAATGAGTGTAAATATTTTAACATACTAGTTTAGTGCTATAGTCTATTTTAAAGAAACAGGCTGATAATATGTTACTTACTGTTGTCTGTCAGTAGCCATCAAAATCTAGATTTGATGGTTATTCTTATGGTAAAAACTAAACTTTATTATTACTTTCTTTTCTTTTGTGTTTTATAAATTCTTGTCATGTGCATATTAATATAGATATTTTTATCCATTTATTTATGCTTCAGAAATTAAGAAGATGCCTGTATGAACACATAGACTTTACATTTCCAAAATTTGAAGTCATTATGAATATCAGTAAATATTTATTTATTGTTTAAATATATGAAAATAAAGTTCACAATTATCAGAAAATAAAAATAACCTATTTTCATAGTCAAGTCTTCATATCTAATATTATATACTTTTAAATATGTAGGACAAGATGATTTAAATCATCAAATCTAATGATAAATTTAGGACTCCTGACCTAACACAGTGGGCAAAGTACTTGTTCTAGCATGAAGACTTGAGTTGGGACCCCCAACAACTGAATAAAATCCAGTAGAGGTGACAGATTCCTGTAACCCAAGTAGTGTCAGATAGGCCTAAATGATTGTCTCCATGAGCAATAAAGACCCTGTCTAAACATTTAAGTCATAAGTGATGAAGAAAAATACTCAGTCAACCTCTGCTTTCCATGAACTCATGCATAGACAAAATACTCACCCTAAACACAAACACAGATAATACAACAATAGAAAGTTTCTAATATAATCAAAAAACCAATCATGGAACAATGCCACTAATTGAAACTCTGATGATATGACGTGTCTTTGAGGGCAGAACTAGGGAGAAAGAACTACAGATGTTTCCTTGTCTGGGCTATTTTTACTTTGTCTTGCTTGTCAGGGTAACTACTTACAGTTTTAAGTCATTGCTTAAATACTATGACTTGAGGATTGACTTGTTAATATATTATTTATTTTTATTTTATGTGTTTATATTCCTATATGTTATGCCATGTGTGTGCCTGTTTCCCATAGAGGCCAGAAGAGATTTTTCTGGAGTTTGTGTTACATTCATGTGTGAGATTGATGTGGTCATTGGAAACCAAACCTGAGTATTTCTCAGGAGCACTGTGTGTTCTTCACTGTTAAACCATCTTTTAATTATTTTATTATAATTTCCTAGTGTATTGACCTCCAAGATCTATAAAGAAAAACTCTGAAATGCAGTAAACTGCTCTATCCTTTTAAATAAAACTATACAAATGACTCGATAGTTTATTTTATCTATATCTAACATAAATTACAATTTTAAAACAAGTAAATATTTCAGGTTGTCAGGGCTGTTACACAGAGAAACCCTGTGATGGAAAAAAAGAAACCCTAAAACTAAAACTGAAATTGAAACTAGGAAATGAGCGTGAGTCTCAGACAGATTTTCCATCTCAGGTCTCTACATATTAACTTTCTACTTAATATTTATGTTTAAACATTAGCATATTGATCAAATGCTTTGGAAAATGATGTTCTCTAAGCATATTTATATATTATATAGTGAGAGAGATTATATTTATAAAAAAATGTTAAAACTTCATGAAGTTTAATTGTCCAAATTAATCACAAGAACAAGAAACAGCAGAGTAGACAACAGTATGATCATTTTCATGTTATCTTTTTTTTAAAACCTCAGTCCATAGATTTATTTGCCTAATTGTTCCCAAGATGCCAGGGTTTGAAATTCACTTTCTACTAATCGTTGTTTATTAGGGATCAGGAAATGCTGACCTTTTAAGCTCTCAAAAGACTTTTTCCTTATTACTAAAACATGGCCATTTTCTTGGTCGTCCACAAAGAATGCCAAATTCCCCAGATTCCTAAGTGAAAATGTGAAATAAGTAAACAAAACTAAAAAACTAGGACTCTGCACATCTTCAAGAATGTCTGCTATTATATGATGTGATTGCTAACAATGTTGAGTTTTTTTTAACTTATTTTTATTTTTTATGCAAATTGTTGTTTTGTCTGCATGTCTGTGAGAGTGTCAGATCTTGGAATTACAGACAGTTGTTAGCTGCCATGTGGATGCTGGGAATTGAACTCAGGTCCTTGGAAGAACAGTCAGTGCTCTTAACCACTGAGCTATCTCTCCAGCCCCAACGTTGAGATTTTTAAGTGCAAGTATTTCTAATTCTACATGCTAATATCATTAGAACTAGAACTAGAAACAACAATCAGTAATGTCAAATATATAACATATACTAATACTTTTATTTTATGTATGTATTTATATGCCTATATGTATATGAATATATCATGTGTGTGTGTCTATTTCCCATAGAAGCCAGAAAGGATTTTCCCAGAGTGAAGTTACATTCATGTGTGAGACTGATGTGGTCACTGGGAACCAAACCTGGGTCTTCCTCAAGAGCAGTGAGTGTTCTTCAATGTGGAATAAAGTTTCTCTTACAGATAAGGTATGTTGCATAAAATACAGGTTACTTCACACAATTATTGGGATGTAACAGCAATTAATCTGATAACTAACATCATCTAAAAAAACATTAAGTGAATATTAATAGAATATAGTGTTTAAGGTATAGTTGTACAGGAAAAAGGATGATTTTGTTGTCTGTAGAATGAGACTAAAAATTGAATAATAAGCATTTTATGGGTTCTTAGAACAATTTGCAATTCAAAATTTACAAACCATTTGCCGCTAAAATTTTTTTATTTTATGTATTCAGACTACAAAACTATATATAAAAAACTGTATTTATCATTGTACTGAAGTAAAATATAATGTACAAGTGCTACTTCATTCTAATGGTTTGCATGCAGTTCTGGTATGCAATTGTATAAATATCTTTTTTTAGTCAATTACAGTTTATATATTTGTATAGATGTCTATATAGAACATATATCATTAAAGGATTTAAAAGTTATGTACATTGCTGGTTATTTAAATATACAAAGTAAAGGGCTTGATGTTTTATCTCATCTATGTCCTTAAAGCCTGTGAGTGCATATGGATAGTGAATTATGCTATTCTTATCCTTAAAAAGCCACAGTACATTGTTATAGAGACTGATCATGTATGTAATTTACCACCACAATCAAGGATCTGTGTATCAAAGAATTTGCTAATGATCTGATACAATACTGACAAAAATTAATTTATGGGAGAAAATTTTGTTTAGTTCACAATTCCAGGTCATAGTCCATTCTTGTGAGATGTCAAGGCAGAAGGAATTTGAAGCAACTATTAAGTCATATCCATAATCCAAAGCTGTGAGAAATAACCGAATGTTCAGTGCACTGTCTAAAGTTACACTGTCTGAGCTTCTATATCCAGGGAATGTTGACTGCAGTGAAGTGTGTCTTTCTTTATCAATTAAAGTTACTTTTTCAAACCATTTCTTACAAATATGCTCACAGGCCAAACCAATCTAGACAATTTATTATTCTGAATCTTCTCCCAGATAATTCTTAACTGACAAGTTGACCATTTAACTACCAGAACCATTAATACAAAGTTTGAATATATATACTATTTTTCAAATAATAAAAATATTTGTCATTTATAAATGAATATAATAAAATATATAATGCTATATTTAATATAACATACCATATACATAGACAATGATACAGTATTTTTTTAAAAAATAGATTTAATGAAAATGTTTCAAAGTTTTAATTTTAGTCCTCATTTAGAGACTTTATGGTCTATGCATTGCATAATGACTTTTTAGTGTTGGCCTTGTAGCAGTAAAAATTAGTAAAGAATATCAAAATGACTATGATATAAAAATACTAGATATACCATTCTAGAAAAAAAGGGATTAATAGGTTTTGAATATACTGATATTATATAATATATAATTGTTTCATTTTTATAATTAGTTGCCATGATTAATTTATTCTTATGCCTAATTGATCAGTAGATCCCTGTAATAGGCAGGTGATTAGGATAAAATGCATCATAAACAGATGCCAGCCTTATGATAGTTCCACTTAAGAGTTGTGGGGTTTTTGTAACTTTCCAACCATTTTATTAGGAAACTACCATATGTTAAGACTCAGAGAGCTGTAAATGGTTTAATGCTATCTTCTGTTTCCAATATAATCCACTAAGAGTTTGTATCATGTCTCACATGAATAAGCAGAGACTACTTAATGGGTAAATTATATGCATGGTTGTTTATTAATCACTATTAAAATATAAATTTTTAATAAATTAAATGATAGTTAATTTTTAAAAATAAAAATATAAGACTTATAGTATAAACACATTTATAGTATTTGTTATATAATATATGGTTATAAATAAAATAATATAAATTTTCTTTAAGAATTAAGTTAATAGAGTAAAGCAAAATAAAGAACATATGATCCCCACTTCTCCCTGTTCTATAAAAGTATTAAATGTCTTCATGCACTGTGACTCTGGGGAGTCATGAACAACCCATGTTATAGGCAGCCAAATTTGTACATTACATTGGTTGTGTAATACAGAATTTATTACATTGGCTAAGTAATTTTATTATTTTTTATCTCAGTTTTCTCTTCTACGGGGACAGAATAATAAAACACTCAACAGGGCATGATGTTTATTTATATAAATAATGGGCATTCCAACACATAATAAAAAATAGTATAGTGACATTTAGCCTTTATATTAGCAAGAATATGTTTGAAATATTCTGCAAATGTTGGTAGACTATCTGGCATTTTTTTTTTGTCTTCATTAATAGTGCATGTAATATCTCACAGTATGCAAATTCTTTGTTAGAATAGTGTGTTTGGCTGTGCAAACTCTTCCAAGGTGAAACAGAGGCTCAAAAGTATGAGAACCTGAAAGCCTTTCTGGTGTTCTTTCTAAAACGGTTGTACCAGTGGGGACAGCGAAGAGGATGCCAGTACCACTGACTGTTTTATTGGAAGACAAAATGGTGGCTCACAGTTTACTAAACATTTATTTTTAAATTCATAATCAACTAAAATTTTTTGTTATCTTTTTGGAGTATATTCTTTTTTTTTCCTTCTTTATTTTGTATTTATCAAAAAAACAGTAAAAAGAATTTAAAAATGCCGAAGAGTTAACAATAACTATACAGAGGATAATAATCATAAGCATGGCTTATCAAGGGTGGAAATGCAAATAAGATTGCTACACATATATTTTCTTTGTGTTCAGCTAACCCTCTGAATTTTTTTTTCCATCCCTGTATATCCTTATTGAAAGTCTCTTCCCCCTCCCACCACATCTGATCATTTTTCTTCTCTGCAACTCCCCATCCCCTCCCTGGCTGGGCAGGGAGCAGACAGTCCTATGGTCACAATGGCCCAATAATGCTTGGATCCGTCTTCACTCCTGGCCAAATCCAGTTTTGTCCCCTCTCCCTCAAGAGTGAGTCAGGTGTTCCTCTAGGTGGAGTGGGATCCAAAGGGTCAGTCCAGGGTGTTTCTGATCCCAAGCTATTCAGTGGTTGTGGTTTGCTGCTTGGGCATGTTTGACTTTTTTTCCTGTTTGTTTGTTTAGAGACCACTAGTGAGTGAGTACATCCCCTGCTTATCTCTCTGAGTTTGTGAGACCTCGCTCAGGAGGATATTCTCCAAATCCATCCATTTGCCTGTGAATTTTAGGATATCATTTTTTCTTACTGCTGAGTAGTATTCCATTGTGTAGATGTACCATTCTTTTCTAGCTTTGTTTATTTGTATCATTGCATGCTACATAGAAAATAGTTTTTTGGGATTTTTATAGTGTCAACTATTTTTCCATGGCTGCTGACAGAAGTGATTCTAGTTTGAGACTAAATCAGGCAAGAAGAGTGAAGGAAATAGTTTTAAATGCCATGGCTTAAAATATAGCAGTATTTTTTTAAGTTCTTATTTTCATGTTATTTGGAACCTATTTGTACGAAAGCATGCTTGATTATGGAGAATGTTTCAGAGAACTCAGCCATTGTCCTACTTCTAAAATATCATTACTAACCTCATTTTTGCTACCAGTTTTTTTCCTTAACATTGTGTTTCATTTGCTGAAGACCTCAAATCATGTGATAAAATAATGAGAGGAGACTGGAAGAGACTCAGTTATAAAGACAGTGCCAATGGAAAATAGACATTGTACTAACACTGAACTCTGAAGAACTGATTTAAACAACTCTGTCCTTAAAACTCTAAAGTGCACATGTATCCTTAGTTCCCAGGGATACCAGGATCTACAAAGCTTATGCGAGTGCAGTATACGCGGCCTCACACCACAGACAGTATAGCTATCCCTCATCTGCTCTGTTATCCACTCATTCAGAACTCTTTCATCATACTTTTTCCATCTGCACCACATTTTTAACTCATTATGTCTGACTCCCCAACAGACATGTAGTCCTGGAGGTCAGGACATTCCATCAGTTGAATAGCTCTAGTACTTGGCATGAAGCCTCATTGTCAGATGAATAAATGATGAATTAATGGCTGACCACTGAGATGGGATAGACATAAATGCTAATTAAGTGTGGTTTGTAAAAGCGGTCTATTCTTTTGCCTGTGCCCAAAGCAAAATTCTGGGAGAAAATATGTTGAAAACTTTAGTAATTTATAGGACTCAGGTCAGTTTATTTTTCATTTTTTATAAACTATTTTCTGTGTGTGTTTTTACTCTTAACATTTCCATTTTATTATTCCAGATGCAAAAAACAACCTCGTAAGATTATAACACATCAATAAATTAAAATATCTTTTCTGTGGGCTTACTAAAATGATCATGCTTAACTAATGCTATTTTTTTAAAACAGTGACTGTTCTGATTTGCCCTGAGGCTAACATTTTTGAATATGCAAATGCACTAAGGTTTCAGTTTTGTGACCAGAGAAGAGTTGGTATTATGTGAAACTTAATAGAAAAATGCAGTGTATGTTTTCATTGTAATCACTGATACAATATAAATAAACATGCATATGCACACACTGCTTAAATATTATTTATCTGTTTATACATTGGATTTTATGTTGGTAATGACCTTGGCATAAATGGAGAGAAAAATCTTTCTAAATGTCTTTAAAATGTCATATAAGCTTTATGAAATTTCTTTTCATAAATACAATTTTTCTTTTGTAAGGTGTTGAACAGCAGACAGATTTCAGGGCACATAGTTTAAAGCAACATCAGAGATATAATGAAGCCATAATGTGCTTTTATTATTCAGCTTTGCAAGTAGTTCAGGGATAGCTCAATTGTATTATCACCACTATTGAGAAAACCATGCAGTACTTTACCAGAACAACAGGAACACCTGCCAGCAGAGCTGTAGATGTGAGGTTTCCCATCGTTCAATTCAGCTAGCAAGCCACTTTTCATGGGCTCTTAATGTCTGTGTTACATCAAAACTTTACTTTTCTGTTGGCTCTTCAAGCATATTTTAGAGAGCTCTTCATCAATTTTCTGGGTTCTCTTTTATTCTCCTGGGAAACCAATATATTGTAAGCCGGGAGATTTTAGTACAAAACCGCTTGTTTACTTAAGCTTGAGTTCATTGTTAATACATATCTGGCATTCCTGTGAGAGTTACATAATAATTCTTCTATCTTATTCTGAACCTGTCTTGAATGATACCACTATAATCTTCCCATCATTAAAAAAATAGAAAATCTTTATTTTAAAAGCTGTTCAGGTCTTGAAGATTATTTGATTCCATTGTGATTATTACTTGATCAGTTGCATTTTTCCAGAGACTACTGTTAGAGAAAGTTACATAGGGTTAAAAGTTGTTGATTACCTTTTAATTTAAATGTCTGCTTTGTGTGGTTTCACTTACTGAGAATGTATGTGGAGTTGATATCTGGTATTTGCATGCTGAGAAGTTCTGAAATGTAAAATACAATCAGTGGTACTAATTGCCTTAAGAGACACCTGCTATGCATGCCTCAGATTTGTATTGCTGAGCTTTCCCCTTTCTGCAGAGTGATGACTGTCACTTCCTCTTCTTTGTGAATGCTGTATTCGCTGTATTCGTAAGAGTTTTTACAAACTACTGTAAGTTAGTGTTTTTGGTGATCCTTTGAAAATGTTCACAGCCAGTCTTCATACTTCAAACGGGACACTTGCTGAAAGGTCAAAAATGTTAATATCAACTTACAAATTACTTTAATAAAGGAGCAAATTGTAGAATTTTGTGGGTTACTTACACATACAATCATATCATCTGCAAATAGAGATGGTTTTACTTCTTCTTTTCCAAATTGTATCCCCTTAATCTCTTTTTGTTCTCTTATTGCTTTAGCTAAAAACTTCGAGAACTACACTGAATAGATAAGACGAGAGAGGACAGCCGTGTTTAGTTTCTGCTTTTAGTGGGTATTGCTTTAAGTGTTTCTCCATTTAGTTTGATGTTGGCAGTTGGCTTCTTGAAAATCACCTTTATTATATTTAGATTATTTTCCCTGTATTCCTGATCATGGTGGATGATATATTTTGTATGTTATTGGATTTGGTTTGCCAGAGTTTTGTTGAGAACTTTAGCATCAATATTCATGGGGGAAATTGGTCTGTAATTTTCTTTCTTTGATGCATCTCACAAAGAGTTTGGCAATATTCCTTCAGTTTCTACTCTATGGAACAGTTTGAGGAGTATTAGTATTAGTTCTTCTTTCAATGTCTGATGGGATTCTGCACTGAAACCATGTGGACCTGGACTTTTTTTTACTTGGGATGCTTTTAATGATAGCTTCAATTTCCTTTGGAATTATATGTCTGTTTGGGTCTTTTTTTAAAATTTATTTATTTATATTTTTTTTCAAAGAAGTCACACTTTCTATCCTTGTATATCCTTCTTCAAGGTCCCTTCCCCCTCCTACCACATCAGGTCATTTTTTCTTCTCCACAACTCCCCATCCCCACCCAGAGCAAGCAGCTGACAGTCCCATGGTCCCACTGACCCAATATTGCTTAGTTCAGTCTCCACTCTTGGTAGATCCAGCTTTCTCCCCCCCTCCCTCGCTGCCACCAAGAGTGAGTCAGGTGTTCCTCTAAGGGGAGGGGGATCCAAGGAGTCAGTCCAGGGTGTTTCTGATCCCAAGCTGTTCAGGGGTTGTGGTTTGCAGGTTGGGCATGCTTTGCTTTTTTATTGTTTGTATGTTTGTTTGTTTAGAGTCCACTAATGAGTGAGTACATCCCCTGCTTATTTCTCTGAGTTTGTGATACCTTGCTCAGGAGGATATTCTCCTAGTCCATCCATTTGCCTGCAAATTTTAGGATATAATTTTTTCTTACTGCTGAGTAGTATTCCATTGTGTAGATGTACCATAGTTTGTTAATCCATTCTTCAGTTGAGGGACATCTAGGTGGTTTCCAGGTTCTTGCTATTACAAATAACGCTGCTATGAACATAGTTGAGCTAATACCTTTGGAGTATGACTGTGCATCTTTAGAGTATACACCCAGAAGTAGTATTGTTGGGTCCTTGGGGAGATTGATTCTCAGTTTTCTGAGAAACCTCCATACTGCGTTCCAATGTGGCTGAACAAGCTTACACTACCACCAACAATGGAAGAGTGTTCTCCTTCCTCCACATCCTCTCCAGCGCAGGCTGTCCTCTGTGTCCTTTATCTTAGCCAATCTAACAGGTGTCTGGTGGCATCTCAAAGTTGTCTGGATTTGCATTTCTCTGATGGCTAAAGATGATGAGCACATTTTCAGGTGCCTTTCAGTCATTCATAATTCTTCTGCTGAGAATTCCCTTTTTAAATCTGAATCCCACTTTTTCATTGGGTTATTCAAGGTTTTGGGCTCTAGGTTCTTGAGCTCTTTATATATCTTAGAAATCAGTCCTCTATCACTTGTAGGGTTGGTGAAAATCTTTTCGCATTCTGTAGGCTGTCGTTTTGTCCTATTGACAGTGTCCTTGGCTTTACAGAAACTTCTTAGCTTCAGGAGATCCCACTTGTTGATTGTTGGTCTTAGTGTCTGTGCCACTGGTGTTATATTTAGGAAGTGGTCGCCTGTGCCAATTTGTAGAAGTGTATTTCCCACTTTCTTTTCTATCAAGTTCAAAGTAGCTGGGTTTATGTTGAGGTCTTTGATCCTCTTAGATTTGAGTTATGTGCAGGGTGACAGTCTGGGATCTATTTGCGTTTTTCTACACACTTCCATCCAGCTATGCCAACACCATTTGTTAAATATACTATCTTTTTTCCATTGAATATTTTGGGTCTCTTTGTCAAAGATCCGGTGTTCATAGGTTTTTGGGTTAATGTCTGGACCCTCAATTCTATTCCATTGATCCACAAGTCTGTTTTTATGCCAGTACCAGGCTGTTTTTATTACTGTAGCTCTATCGTATAACTTGAAGTCAGGGATGGTGATACCTCCTGAGGTTCTTTTGTTGAGTAAAATTGTTTTGGCAATCCTGGCTTTCCTGTTATTTCAAATGAAATTGAGTATTGTTCTTTCAAGTTCCAAAAAATATTTTCTTGGGATTTTGATGGGCAGTGCATTGAATCTGTAGATTGCCTTTGGTAGAATTGCCATTTTTACTGTGTTGATCCTACCTATCCAGGAACATGGGAGAGCTTTCCATTTTCTGATATCCTCTTCAATTTCTTTCTTCAGTGATTTAAAATTTTTGTCAAATAGGTCTGTTACTTCTTTTGTTATAGTTACTCCAAGGTATTTATTACTATTTGCAGCTATTATGAAGGATAATGTTTCCCTTGTTTCTTTTTCAGCTCTTCTATCTTTAGTACATAGAAGGGCTACTGATTTCTTTGAGTTAATCTTGTATCCTGCTACATTGCTGAAGGTGTTTAT
This sequence comes from Sigmodon hispidus, assembly GCA_004025045.1. Lineage (NCBI taxonomy): Eukaryota > Metazoa > Chordata > Mammalia > Rodentia > Cricetidae > Sigmodon > Sigmodon hispidus. The sequence continues at coordinate 49,494 of PVIH01009512.1, forward strand.
CAGCTGTAGCAGTTCCTTGGAAGAATTTTGTGGGTCACTTATGTATACAATCATATTATCTGCAAATAGAGATAGCTTCACTTCTTCTTTTCCAATTTGTATCCCCTTAATCTCTTTTCAATCCCTTATTGCTTTAGCTAAAACTTCGAGAACTATATTGAATAGATAAAGGGAGAGAGGACATCCTTGTCTAGTTCCTGATTTTAGTGAGATTGCTTTGAGTTTTCCTCCATTAAATTTGATACTGGCTGTTGGCTTCTTGTAAATCGCCTTTATTATATTTAGGTATTCTCCTTGTATTCCTGATCTCTCCAGGGCTTGAATCATAAAGGAGTGTTGGATTTTGTCAAAGGTTTTTTCAGTATCTAAGGATATGATCCTGTGGTTTTGTTCTTTTAGTTTGTTTATATGATGGATAACGTTTACAGTTTTTCGTATGTTAAACTAGCCCTGCATTTCTGGGATGTAGCCTACTTGGTCGTGGTGGATGGTCTGCTCAATCTCTACCTCTGCTCTGTGCAGAGGACTGAATTTCAAGTCTTCAATCCTTCTCTGTCTTAGCAGTTGGAGGCAGGGTAGCCATGCAAATTCCCTCAGCAGCAGCTGGGGTGACTGTGGCAGTCAAAGTTTATCTCTTTCTGCTACAGAGTGCATGGGGACATGCTCTACAGACAGCACCTGGTCCTCCTTTTTGGGTCTTTAATCTTATCTTGATTTAATTTTGGTAAGTGTTATCTGTCCACAAAGATGTCCAATTCTTCTAAGTTTTCCATTTTTGTGGAATATAGATTTTCAAAGCATGATCTGATAATTTACTGGATTTCCTGGAGGTCTGTTGTTATGTTCCCCTTTTTATTTCTGATTTTGTTGATTTGGATACTCTCTCTCTGCTTTTTGGTTAGTTTGGATAAGGGTTTGTCTATCTTGTTGACTTTCTCAAAGAACCAACTCTTCTATTCATTGATTCTTTGTATTGTATTGTTCTTTTTGTTTCAATTTTATTGATTTCTGCTCTAAGTTTCATTATTTCCTTACATCTACTCCTTCTAGGTGAGATTGTTTCTAATTGTTGTAAGTTTTTCAGCTGTGCTGTTAGTTCTCTAGGGTGAGACTTCTCTAGGCTTTTCATATAGTCATCTAGTGCTATGAATTTTCCTCTTAAGACTGCTTTCATTGTGTCCTTTAAGTTTGGTTTTGTTGTGGATTCATTTTGTTAAATTCTTTAATTTCTTTCTTAATTTATTCCTTGACTCAGTGGTGGTTCAGCTGAGTGATATTCAGTTTCCATGAGTTTTTAGGCTTTCTATGATTTTTGATTTTGTTGAACTCTAACTTTATACCATGGTGGTCTGATATAGTAAAAGGAATTGTATCTACTGATATTTGCTTTATGTCTAAGTATGTGGTCAATTTTAGAGAAAGTTTTGTGTGGTGCTGAGAAATATATATATTCCTTTGTGTTTGGGTAGAAGCTTCTGTAAATATATATTATGTCCATTTGCATCATAACCTCTGTTAGACTCCTTATTTCTCTGTTGAGTCTGTGTCTGGCTGACATATCCAGGGGTGAAAGTGGGGTACTGAAGTCTCCCACTATTAGAGTGTGACATTTGATGTAGGATTTGAGTTTTAATAGTGTTTCTTTTACATATGTAGGTGCCCTTATTTTAGGGGCATATTTATTCTGGATTAAAATATCATCTTGATCAATTATTCCTGAGATAAATAAGTAATGTCCATCTTGGTCTCTTTTAATTGATTTTAGTTTGAAGTCTACTATGTTAGATATTAGGATGGCAACACCAGCTTGTTTCTTGGTGCCATTTGACTGCAAAATCTCTTCCCAACCCTATATTCTGATCCTGTGTCTTTCTTTGAAGTTGAGGTGTGTTTCCTGTATGCAGCAGAAGGATGGCTTCTGTTTGTGTAACCATCATGTTACAGTATGTATTTTTATTCTTTTAAAAAAGGTTGTATAAGTTTGTAAAAACATGATAAATATATAAACAAACATCAGTAAACACATACTAAATATTAACAAAGCAGCCCTTTCTTAGAACTTCCTCAGGACTAACCAATTTAAACACAATGAGTAGCAAGTACTATACTTTATATCTGAGAGAGCATGATTGCAAGGCAGAAGGCAATATACAGATTTAGGGCACACTGACCAGATTGAGTTCTGTAGCTATGCTCTGACATCTAACAAGAACAAATGTGTCTTATAAATTGAATTTAAATACTGAACACAAAAACCATGAAATCATAACAAAGAACAATCCAGGAAACAAGATGCACCCAAGGTAAACGGTCCCCTGCCCTTTTTTCCCTGGAGCCTCTCTCACATTTTCCCAAGGCACTATTTACCATGCATCATTTTTTAAAACTGTGTTCTGACAATTTTGATGTCATTCTAAGACATCTTTAATTTCATTAAGTAGAGAGCTCTTCCATTTTCATGAGTTTGCTGGCCTTCTGTTTGGGACTGGACTCTGCACTCTGGTCTCTGGTCCAGCAGAAAATCTCTACCTGAGTTTCTATTGTTCATACTCAGCTTTAATTCATGGTGGCATGAGAGGATACAGGAAATTATTTCAATGTTCTTGTATCTGCTGATACTTGCTTTGCTGTCCCAGTCAGTGGGCCGAGAATACAGGGACCTGAAACCTGGAAGACAGGAATGGAGGAACAAGAGACACAAGAAATTGGCAGCAAGACAGTATTCTGATCAAACTGTGATTTTTCTTCTGTGTCTTCTTATAGGTGAACTGAGTCCATTGATATTTAAGGATATAAAAGAAATAAAGGAGCAAATGACCAACAATTTTTAGACATGTTAATGACAATATATTGTATCCATGTTTAATTCCAAGTTCACAATTGTTATTAAACTTCTTCTTGAGGTATAAAAGCTTATGACGTGAGCAGTGATACCAAAAGAATCATTGTGATGAAAATAGGGAAATATCGGATGTGTTGTTTCACATCCTGACTTTACAGAGAATGTGGCAATATTAACACTATCAAAATATACTACAAAATGAATGTGACTCAGTCATAACTATTTACTGCTCACTGAATTGCTCTCATGTTTGGTGTCTAGAATTGAAGGCTGTTCAGTAGAATAAGCAGATGTTTTATATGTGTATGTGCAGAGGTAAAGAAGTCTCTTACTTAAGTACATACCTCTTGGTTAATTTTCACAACTTATTGATGTGATTATCAGATATTATCATGTGCATTTTATTTGGTCTAGTGATATGGCTGCGAGAAAAGCACATAGCATGTAAAGACAAAACAATAATTTATGACTATGTCAAATTAATCCACATGAGTGAGAATATACTAGAAAAGGAATTATGGATCCCATGGAATAGCAGTGCTGAACTTGTCTTCACTTGCATAGTTTGGTCTTTCAAGCAAACAAAACACAATCAAAAATCACAGACATACCATTCAGAAAGTTTCTAATTAATAACAAAATGCATGACCTAACAAATAAATAAAGGAATAGTAGTTTGGCAGGTAAAATAAATTAATTTTGCATAAATATTGCAATGTGCTTCAGGTACACTAATCTATTTTACAATCCAACCAATATTTCACACTATGATGACATCCATCCATTTTATATTACAGTGTGACACTCAATACAGCCAGTAGTACACTCATTTATCATCTAGTACCATAATTGTACTTCACAATCATGCTTCTTTGGGGGGCTTTGTAAGAGAAATAGTGGCAATAGACACAAAAGATTAAATTAAAGAGCAAAATATATGAGTGCTGTGGCTAAAGAAATACTGTATAACATGAATTTTAAGGTAAGTTCAATGAAGACATGTTATAAATTAACATATTTTTGACAGATTGTTTCTAATATTTAGGTTATTGGAATATTCTGAACAATTTAATTTTACTGGAAAGAGTGACTTCTGACATTAAAAATAGGAGAAATAATAAAAATAATGATGACTTTGCTTCTTATGTAACAATAACCCAATAGAAGAGTCAAGTGCAGGTTGCCTATTTAGGGGCCCCTTTAACTTTATGAAGTTCTTTTAAGGGCATTGATTTGTAGTTATCACAAGGAGGGCAGTCTTAGCTTCCACATCCAGTGGGTTCATTGCTATGCAGTACAGACCCCTCTGGAAAGAACTGATCATTTCACAGAAAAAGAAAGCAAAGAATAAAGAGACCTGCTCTCTTGCCTAGGGTTACAATATAAGTTAGTGGCAAAATGCATATTAAAATTCAAGTCTCCAGAGTCCCAGTGTTTTAATTAGCTTAATAATCCATGCTAACTTTTATGATTGTGAGGGCTTAGGTTTTGGTATTCTCAACATTGTTCTCAACACCTATGAAAAATGGCTGCCCTTCATAAGGTTAATGTAAACAATGAGTTACACTGATTATGCACAGCCTAATCATTGTTACTTACCCACCTCCAGGGTGCTTAGTGCAGTGTGAGCACATTTCCTTATTTTATATTCAAAAAAAGCTTTGCCAACTTCTATGAAAATTTTTCTTTCATAGTATTAACAACAAAAACAAAGCAATTACTTGAATGTTTCCACATACAAACTACAATGAAGTAATAATATTCATATGAATTATAATAAAAAATCAATGTTCAGTGGCTTGTCTGCAGCTTAGTCAATAATAAGAAATTAAAAGGTTATTAGCTCTGTGATTTATCCGAGGGGTAACAGCATATAATTTTTATTAGAAATTAATTAATTTGATATTACTAGATTAATCAATAAATGAGTTTGACAAATATAGAATATATCAAGTTCTACATATATATAAAAAACTTACTTAGAACCAATTTTACTTATCCACAATTCATATTGTAAATAACAGCCATTACATTTTTAGTTAATTCAATAGTCATTTGATTAGTATTGAGCCAAATAAAAAAGTTATAATAATTCCTTCATTATAATTTTAAGTTGAGCTTTAATAAGTATTTTAGGTTGACTAATCTAAGTGGACTTTAGATGGTATGACGAAAAGCTTGTCTCTCAAGATGTATTATATTTAAATTCTGAGTTAAAAATTTGAGATTGTCATACCAAAAAAAGAAAAAGAAAAAAAAAGGAGGACTATCCAGCAAAGACAAAAGTAAAAAAAAAAATATTTTTGCTGAATTTCTAATTGGGAAAACAAGTAGTAACCAAGTACTGTTCATTACACAAAAAGAAATGCAAAACAAACATACAAACAAGCAAAACAAAACAAACACACACACACACACACACACACAAAAAAAAAAAAAAAAAAAAAAAAAAAAAACAAAAAAAAAAAAAAAAAAAAAAAAAAAAAAAAAACAGGTGCAAGAAGATAAGGAGATAGAAGATATTATGTTTCTGAGTCAGATACATTGAAAAATTTCACTTAGAAGGAAACATGACTATGGCTGTACCTGAGGTTTTGGTGTGCTCAGCATGACAAAGAAGCCAGTGAAGGCATTATATCAACTGATCTGATTAGGGCCCAAAAACATCACTTGGTATGGATTTCAATGCAGCAATACCACTCTTAGGCATATACCCTAAAGACACACATTCACATCCCAAAAGCATTAATTCAACTATGTTCATAGCAGCATTACTCATAATAGCAGGAAACTGGAAACAACATAGATGTCCCGCAACTGAAAAACTGATTAACAAGCTGTGATACACCTACACAATGAAGTACTACTCAGCAGTAAGAAAAAAAATGATATTCTGAAATTTGCAGGCAAATGGATGGATATGCAGACTAACCTCCTGAGCAAGGTATTACAATCCCAGAAAGAGAAGCAGGGGATGTACTTACTTACTAGTGAACTTTAAACAAAAAGCAAAGCATACTCAAGTTGCAAACCACAACCACTGAACAACTTGGGATCTGAAGCATCTTGGACCAGCACCTTGGAGCCCATTTCATCCAGAGGAACACCTGACCCAGTCTTGAACTTGGGATGAGGAAAGTGGATTTGCCTGGAATGGATGCTGAACTAAGCCACATTGGGATCTCTTGCCCTTGCTGGGGAGGAGATAAAGAGATAGGGAGAAGAGAGAGTGACTGGGAGGAGCAGGAGGGGGAAGGGAGTTTGAACAAGGGGATAAATGAATAAAAAATGAGACTTTATTTATAATAAAGAAAAAAAAAGAGCTCAAGTGTGAGGAGTGACCCAAGGCTTAAAGAACTGGAGAAATACTAGTGCTGTAGATTTAAAAGTTACTGTGACCTGAACAATGGTGATGTCAACCTACAAACAGTGGACTGAATTGTGCTTTGAAGGAGGAATCAACTGAATACAACTTAATATGGGCTACAATGAGATAAGACAGATAGCTTTCATCAGTAACTACTAATTTTCCACTAGTATATCTGGGATATTGTTTGTTTGGTTGTTGTTTTTGCTTTTGAGACAGGGCCTTACTATGTGCAGCCTTGGCTTACCTGGATCTAGCAATATAAATCAGGCTGCATTAAACTCATAAGGATTCACCTCAATCTACCACCTGAGTGCAAATTCAAAGCACCACAACCAGTAAGATGCTTTGTATTGAGTTATGAAAGAATTATAACATAGATTTTTTTAGAGACATAAAACAACATTTTATTTTTTGTTATTAAGTCTGAGATATTTATAATTTTTCCTACAATGTATTTTGTTCATATTCTTTCCTTCTCCTCAAATACTTTCCAGATCCTTTCTATTATGCATCTCAAACAAAAGGATCAATAAGAAAAAAACAAAACAAGCAGCAAACAGAAAAAATAACAACAAAAATACATACATACTATTTTGTGTTGGTCTACTCTTCTGGGAATGATGTCTGTCCTAGAACATGGTTGGTATACTAAGTGACAATTCATTAGGAACAACTGACTTTCTTTTCCCAGAGGTATCAGGTGTGAACAGATTCTTGGTTTGGGAGGAGACTTTCTGCCTAATTTCTCTCTGCATTGAGATTTGTCTGGTTTGAACTTGTAAAGGTTTTATACATACAGTATACCAAACTGTCTGAGTTCACATATGTCTCAGTCTTGGGTATAGAAGAATTTCTACACATTGTTGAGTTGTGGGTTGCTTTATTAATTCCCATATATTTCAAGAAGATGCTTCACTGATGAATATAGAGTGACAAACTTATAAATAGTTGTATGTCATTAGAAGTCATTTGTTTATAAATGGCTTTAACAGAATAATAGTTGTAGATTTTCTATCAGTATTCATTACCAATCTAATATCTGGTTCTTGGCCATATTAGCAGTGTCATATATGGTTTCCATTGCATGAAGTAGGTCTTAAATTCAATTAAAATGTAATTGATTACTTTCAGAACATTTGTGCTGCTGTTCTATCAGTATAACTTGCGAATTCCCTTTTTTTATGTCAGAGTTTATAACTGGTGGCAATGCTAATATTTTTCTACTGCAGTAGCATGCAAAATACCTTCTAGCCCTGGGAACACTAATCTAAAGGGGTTAAACTTCTAACTGAGCACCAGCACATTTTTTTGTGTTTATGACATAAGTAAATTTTCTACAATAATGTTTATAAATTTAAAAATTATGTAGTGAGTAGTTAGATATTGGAGTACAGAATGAAAATGCACATAATGATTCTAACACACATACCTTTTTTTCACTATATTCAAGATGATATTGCATACAATCCAAAGATTATTTATATCTAACACAGATATTCAGTACAAGCTTAGAACTCTAGTACAGAACTAATCTTACGATAAATTTAAATTTGAAAGAGTAATGGTTAAACCAATTTTCTTAGAATCAAATAAATTATTCTAGTCTTACATAACAAAGTTCACAAGAGTTGGATTTAATCAGTATTTCAACAGTTTTGGAACAAATTATCAATAGAAATATGAACAAATTTTGAATAGAAATGTAAGAAACATGTCAAAAATGAAAAATTAGCAATATTCAGTAGCATTTAAATTTTATTTGTCTCTTAAGTAATAACTATGTTTTATATATTTACTATGCCATATGACCTTCATCTCATATGAAAATATCGACCTGAGTTGAAATAAGTTGACAGTATATGATCATGTAATGAGTATGAAGATATAATCAAGATTAAATACTTTTTGTTTTAGGCTGAAGATATGGTGTGTTCATTGAGATTGTATTCTAAAATGATGTACTTTGACAGAAGGATGTGGTCTTCCTAGTTTTCCCAGGTTACAGAAGTGGCTCACTGTTTTTTCCAGTGTTCAATTCTTTTGTTCTTGGTAGAATTCCACCTAATTTAGAGAGTTACTGAGAATATGTTAATAAATAAAATTTGTTTCAAAATTAATGAACTTGGATGCTATTTTAAATAATGGGCTCATGTTTTAAAACTCAAGTAAATGTCATATTTGAAAATAATTTATTTGTGTGATTTTTTTCACTGATTGAATATTTGGGCCAAGATGACAAATATTGGGATTCTTTGACAGCCAGAGTTCTAACAGGACTCCAGTTGACTCAATTTTGTAATAATTAGCCATTCCTGGTTTTTGAGTAATTGGTACATACAAAAAATTTCACATTCAATAAATGCCTTATATTAGTCAATTTTAAAATCAGAAGATTATATGGATGGACATCACTTAATAATTTAATAATTTCTGAACCTAAAGGGCAAAATGAAGGATCATAGACTTACCATGTGAAAAAGGATAGTCTTGAGGTATTTTCTATTCTGGTTTTGATTAACTGGAGCTCATGATGAGAGAATCTGAATATTCTAAGAGCAGAGGGAAGACAGATCAAGAAGACAGAGACCTTATTTGTACAGTGTTGAGACACTAAATTTGACCAAGTAGCAAACAACTTTGAAAGTGCAAAGATTCCAAAAATGGACAACTTCTGGCTCATTTGACATTATAAATCTGAGTAGAAACCTAAACATATACATCTGAACTTGAGTTCTTAAGGGTTATAAACGGATAATGGACACTGTTACTTACTAAATTCTGGTAATTTGTTAAACATCAATAAAAATAAAATTCATACAACTGTGTCAAGAATCATGCCATACTTTCTATCATGCATGTTATGAAAGATTTATATGAAATTTTTATGCATATTTTTTTGGAGTTGAGATTCTTGTATATGAGGTAAGCAACTCATTTGCTTTTATTATTCAATAATTGGAGGTTCTGGGTCTCTGTTGGTTCCTTGAAGCTCAGTTATCAAAGAAAAGTACAAAGATACAGAAAAAGCCAGTTAATGTGTGGACACACACAGAATTGTGTTCATGAAGAAAACTATCTGCACAAGAAACCAAAATTCTTTACATTGGATAGTAAGCATCTTGGATCTTTATGCACACTGTTAGCATTTTGTGCAGATCGGTCATGATAAAAATACAAATTACCCGGTTATCTGGCTGCAGGTATCTATAAGTGCAGGGGCCTCATGTAGATGCAGCATCAGATAGCAGGAGACACTTAGAAGCTGTTTCTATGTAAAAGGACTTTATTGTTAGAGGGATATGGTTATGATTAACAGAAAAGGAAATAATAACAGAGAAGGTTATGATAGCAGTGAAGGGGGAAGGGGAGAGAGAGAAAAGAAAGAAGAAAGGGAGAGATGGAGAAAAAGAGAAAGAGAGGAAGAAAGAAATGAGGAGTGCTTCTGAGAGAAACAAAGAAAGAGAGGCATTCAACAACAGAAAATTCCTCTTCAAGAGGACTTGATATCAGAACTCAGAGGAGGGCGTGACTTTAGAGACTAACAATATGCTTAGTAAAGTGTATCACTTGACATTTTATCCTTTGCTCCTTAAGAGTTACCGTTTCTGTCCTTCAAGGTTACCTTCTCTGAAAAAGCTCAGTCATGGATAAAGACCTCAAGAAATAGCTGCATGTTCTGCACCCACAATTTCTCTTTTGAATAAAACAACTACCAGCTAGCTACCTTGAAGCCGATGTTCCTAAGGGATTAAGATGTAAAAGAAATATTTATCAGCATAGTATGAAAGAATATATCTATACATTATAAGGTATCAAATTTAATATACAATAAGTGTGCATTTGTCACTTACAGATAAGAATCTACCCTTAGCATTATCTAAATTTATATTACTAAGATTGCTGTTGTTTTTATACACTAAAAAAATTAATTTTATTCATGAATACAATGCACCTTGATCAATTCAACCCAACCATTCTTTCTCTCTAATTCTTCATGATATTTTCTCTCAAAATCATTCATCCTTTTCTTTTTTAATCCAATTAGTTCACTTAGTTCAACTGTGGTTGTGGGTATAGGACAATTTACTGCAGTATGGTTGCCTATCTAGTATCACATTCCTGAAGAAAATTTATTCTTGCTCAGCCATCCATTGCTAATAGCTCTTCAGCTAAGCGTTGGAATTTAGATAAATTATCAACTTTCATGCTGGCATTTTAGCTGAATGGACCTTGCACAGGTTTTGAGTATGTTATAGTTGATGTGATTTTATTTGTGCAATAGTCCTGTCACGCTTGACAAATACTACTATATTATTTTCTTATAATATTTTTGTCTTCTCTTCCAAAATGACCACTGAGGTTGAGTCGTGCTGATATAGATTTTTCCACCTAAAGCTGAGGAAGGACACATTCTTATTCCCTTATAATTGACCAGTTATCTGTACCAAGCTTTTTCTCTTAAGCTACCAACCAGCTGTCAAATCATGACATAGAGACTTCTTATTAAATATTAATGCTTGGCCTAGCTTAGGCTCAGTCCTGGCTAGCTCTTTTAACTTAACCTCTTTCTCTTTTTCTACACTCTGTTTCTGAGCCTTTGACTTTCATTCTTTCTGTATATCCTTCACTCACTGCCTCTCATGTCTGGCTGACTAGCAGCTGCCTGGATTCTGGACTTGGACATGACCTTTTTTCTCCTCTCTCATTCTTTTCAAGTCTAGATTTCTTCTACTCGTATTTTCCTGCCTACCAGCCCAACCTATCCCTCTCTTGTCTGTCTATTGGCTAATTAGTTTTTAATTAGACCAATTAAGTACCTTAAGTAGGCAAGAAGAAGTTAACTCAATGCATAGTTACACAATTAAATACACACCCTTTCATTATTAAACAAATGCAGCATAAACAAATTTGACACACCATTTCACCAGTAATAATCCACAGCATAAACAAATGTAATGTATCTTTGCCTTTAAAAGTAATATTTCATAACATTTCAACCTTTTGTCTAAATAAAAGACAGGTTTTAAATTTAGTGTAGTAAGACTATATACAATAAGAACAATTACTATGTAAGGAATATATTTACAATATCCAGTCAATTTGCATTTGTCAAGTTTAGAGAAGTCACTATTATCTGTCCTATCTTGATGAGGCCAAAGCTCTGTACCTAATCAAATTTCTATCATAACTAGAGAAAATTTTAACTGTAACTATATAGTCTTAACCTTCATCAAAGAATCCCCAAAGGATATAATATTACCTTAGCAAACAGGAAATGCCACGCAAGTCACTTCCAAAACTATAGAAATGACAGAATCATCCACCTACCTGAACATTCACTAAAGGTTCCTCAGCAATGTTGGGGCATCCATGTTGTGCCTACAATTCTAAAATATCTAGCAGATTTTTCTTTTAACCTGAAATTTTGAAGAACTTTCCTGCTTTGTTTGGCAAAGGTTGGCAGTTTCTTCTTTTGTGTTCTGCTCATTCAGTTTGTACAGTTTACTACCAACAGTCAAAGCAAGGACAGTTGTTTGCCTAAATGGCTAGCTTAGGCATAACAAAAGCAAACTTTATAGGGATGTTCTTCAATTTTCATCATTCTTTCTGAAGTAGATTGCTGTCAGAAGCAAACATGGCTCTCTGTCTTGAAAAACAAAAAAAAAAAAAACCCTTATGTTAGCAAATCATTTGAAGGGGGCTGGAAAGATGGCTGGCTCAGTGGATAAAAGCATGAATGCTCTTCTAGCTGTCCTGAGTTTGATTCTCATCCAAGACATGATGGCTTATAACCATCCATAATGAGATTTGATACCCTCTTCTGGCCTAGAGGCAAAAAGAACATTTGAAGTTCCACAATCTATAGGTTTTAAGATGATTAAAGACCGTCTATCTATCTATCTAAAATAAATCTCTGTATAATATTGAAATGATACTTAACATAGTACACATTTGATTGTTATAGATCATTGATTACTAATCTGCACTCCTTAATTACTCTAGATGGGTTATGATAGCTTTCAAGAACTAGAACTTTACATTTTCAAATAAACTGTATATGTACAATACCTTAATCAAGAGTATAAACACACATGCAATATGTTGTTTCAAAAATAACCTTAAATTTTTATCAATATACAAAATTATACCCATGTAAAATATTTGAAGTTATTTGTTGTCTTTTTATCTTATATTCTTCTATCTTCCCCCCTTAAAAATGGCAAACATTTATAACCCATCAAGTAACCAAAAACTACCCACCCTACCTCTTGGAATTGTGAATGTTGTGTTATCTATTGCCTGTGGGTTATGTAATTTTTTTAAGAGAACCTAAGAAAAGTGAGCTAATGCTTATGTCTTAAGAAAACTAGCTATAACATTTTATTTTTTTGTGAAGTAATTGGTTCATTTATTGAACTAATACAATTGCAAATCTAAATTATAAATAAAATACAGGGTCATAAAAAGAATTTTGAAATGATGCCTATTTAGTCTTTTTTGTTTTGTTTTGTTTTTTGTTTTTTTTTCTTTATTTCTTCCTTTACCCAGTGGTGTTGTAGAAGGTTTTTCGGGCCCCTTTGGGCCTGGGGTTTGGACCTGGTCTATGGGGGCTTTTAACCCCCAAGGAAATGGATCAGACACTTATATTAACTTTATATTGTTTGGCTCATGTCTTAAGCACAGTATTAGCTAGTATTTTATCTTAAATTAACTCATTTTTATTAATTTTTCTGCCACATGGCCTGGCCCATGGATCACCTGGATTTTTTCTATTTTGGGGGGTGGGGGGGGTCAGGTGGAGATTGACTAACTCCACTCTCCTTCTGCTTGTCTGTCTTTTGATTCTCTACCCACTTCCATGGTGCTCCACATATGCCAAACCAGCTACTTTATTTACATCATACAGAGAGCATTTTCACCATATATTTCATCTATCTTCTGTCTCACCTCACAGTGTTAATTTTTTTTCTTTATTATTACTAATAACAATAATAATAAATCATATTTTTTAATTCATGCACCCTTTTGTTCAAACTCCCTTCCCCCTTCCACCCTGGTCAGTCATTAGCTATAATATTTCTTGTCCAGTCTCTGCAATGGGAACATGCAAGGCTTATGTGCAATTTTCCAACATAGTTTGTGAGGCTGGACTCTCTCATCCAGCATCCTGGAAGCTGTTTTGGATGCAAAACTCTGAGAAAACTGCAACAGAGGCACTCTAAATTTTTTGATCAACTCATTCACCAGTTTTCATTGGTGTCTGTTTTCCTTGCTCTTAAAATACATAAACTTTCAAAGGTAACATACATATCTGCATTAACACAAATATAGACTCATCAGCCAAAGTTGATTTTATTTTGTTTTAAGTTTAAACAGCTAAAATATATGTCAGCTGTCTTGTAGTTTTTTTTCTTGATTTATATCTTTATGTCTATAACTATATTTTCAGAGGTTTTTTCCTCATCAAATATGATGAGTGCACAGCCTTTATTTCCCATGGAGACATAATCATAACCTCTTCCCCAAAGCAACATATTTTCTGACTTCTATTTTAGTGTTGAGGCATTTTTAAATTATGTCCTCAATTTATTTTAGAAGTCTCATATTCAATCCTATGGCTCTCAGTAGCTGTCAATCACTCATCAGCATTCCAAAAATTCAAAATAGATACAACACACAGGATCCTGACTCATGTGTGTTTACATGGCTTTTTTTTAATTTACTGTTTTTTATAACTGTCTATATCCATTTTTTCTTTAGCCTGTGTAAAGTTTTGAACATAATGGAACCTGTTTAGAGGCTTTTTTCTACTTGTGCCTGTATTTACTATGCATTTCCAGCCTTTTTTTTTTGTCTGCATGAGCAAAATCCTAAACTGGATGACTGCTGGGTCATCCAACACAGCTTTGTTGGCTGTTTTGCCTCTTCCTTGGTTAAATGAGAGCTGAGCCTTAAGCTTCTGCCCAGTCTGGACGTTCATTTTGCAGTAAATGCATTCAACAGCCTCAGCTCTAAGAAATGGGTAGCCATGCTGTCAAAAGTGACAGGTGTTTTTAATTAGCTTTTTGTTCTCACTTAATGTACTGGCTATGGTTTTTTGCTATCTCAGGCAATATGTGAAAATTTGGGCATTTATACAGGATTAAAAAAGTAGAAGTTTTCAAGGCTACCCCTAGAAAAACTACTGTGTGAAGATTCAGGCTTGCTCACCTAGTCATAAAGTATAATCTATGCCAAAGCCAGTCTTACAGCAATTTAAGTGGAGATAGTTTTTGTAATTAGGCCAAGTTCCAGTCAGCCACCAGGTAAAATGACAGAGCAAATGATCGACCAGAAAACCCAAGTCAAGATAGACACTGTCAGGCTGCTCCCAGAGGACTCAGACACTGACCTCATCATAAATGTCAAGTTTGCTGGTCAAATGTTGTTCTTTGATCTCTGCTCTTGTCACTTTTCTACTCTCCCAACACATTCTTTTGAGTGTAGTTACCTAGCATTTAATAAAAACAGACTTTGAAATATGAAAAGTGTAGTGATAATGAGTTGTATGAGCTTTCTGTGGAACAATGTATTGTCAAAAGAGAATACCCCAAGGAAGAGAAACCCTAGGATGGAGTTCTTAAGACAATATTTGACTTTTATGTGAATTTGCCTTGTTCAGGGCCCTGAATTACTCAAGAGATAACAACTCAGTGGTAGCCTATAAAATCTGTGCCACAAGAGCCCTGCTACAGATTCATTCTCCCACTGTGACTGCACAGAGCAGCTCAACCTAAAACAAAGAAAACAAATTCCCATGAAAACCAAACGAAAGGTCACAGAAAGGAGAGGCAGAACTCATTAATTTTTTCCAGGCCTGAGGGTTCATTCTTTAAAATGTGTGCCACATTGGCACATGCTGTTCTCATCTCGTTTTTCTTTTGTTTTAAAGTATGCCCTTTCCAGTTTGCCTTACCCAGTGCTGGCTGTCCTTCTGCTTCATGCCCTCGGGTTACCTCAAGCAGCCTTGTAAATTCAATACCAGGAGACTTTGTGATTTAGCCCAGGTGGGTCTGCCTTATGACAGAGTTTACTCCTTAAATAATTTTATAGTGGTTAATTATTCATCTGAGATAGAAATATGTTCAAACAAAAAAGTCACATCTTCACCTTAGTAGGTAAATTCTTCTGTTTATGATTACTACATCATTTAAATTGAACATGTGAGTGGCTTTTATCATTGGGGGATCACAGAATAAAAAGCGGTAAATAATTATCCCTGGTATTTATATGTCCCTTCAGGTGTTGGTGTACGGCAGTGAATTTGAAGTAGTACATACTTGGCTTAATTCAGAC
Source organism: Sigmodon hispidus (assembly GCA_004025045.1). Taxonomy (NCBI): domain Eukaryota; kingdom Metazoa; phylum Chordata; class Mammalia; order Rodentia; family Cricetidae; genus Sigmodon; species Sigmodon hispidus. The sequence goes on from PVIH01009512.1 coordinate 65,042, forward strand.
TTTCTATTTCTTCCTCCCTAATTTTTTTTCTCTGTCTATATATCTCTCCTTCCCTGCTCTCTTCTTTTTTGTTCCACTTTTATATGATGTATGCACACATGCTCACTTGCAAAATCCAGAGACAGGTGGCAGACAACTGGTTCCCTCACTCTCTGTTTTACTCCCTAGGGAAAGGGTCTCTTATACATAGACAGTGGTAAGCAAGTCTGAGACTTTCTCCAATCTTACGGCAACACTAGGATTTCAGGTGCTTGTGATCACTGCAGCTTTGTATGTGCATTCTGCAAAACTCCTAAGCCTACCTTTCATGCTTTTAGCAAAAAGAGAAGTAGTAGAGTAGGAAGAAATGCTAGAGGGAAGAAGGAGGAGAGTCAGGTGAAAAAAAGAGAAAGAAAACTACAGCGTAGGCAGCACCTGTAACAATTTATGTTTTTCTGTGACTTATAAATGACCTTAGGTTTGGTTTGGGATGTAGAGAAAATAATCTGCTCTGAACTTTGAAAGAAACATCCAGGTTGGAGATCAAAAAGTGTTGTTTTTCATTTTTTTCACAATAGTGATCTTTCCACTAAAATAAAAGCCATTAACTGCTTGCTATGCAAATGATTAAATGCTTGTAAACAACTTTAGAAGACATCCATTGATAGTTACAGCTATGTTTGTTTTCTATGCAACAAATACAAAAACCATAAAATTAAAATTGATAGCATGAAGAGGAAATAAAAACATTTTAAGAGAATATTTTTATTCTATTCATTGGTGGTGTTAAAACTTTAAATTACTATTAAAATTTGTGCTTGCAGGATGATTAGTATACAGTACCATTATGAGAATCCTATTTCAAAATATTACATTGGAATCATTTCCAAGTCTGTAAACTGTATTTATTCAGATTTTGTTTACAAGGTTAATAATTGTCATTGTTGGAAAATTCAAGTGGTAAAATTTATGGAGCCAACTGCAGGAAGCACAAATAGCCTGCATTTGTAAAATCTTGAAATTCATATTTTATCCTTATTCAACAATATTCTTAATACTTTGTAGATTTGTTGACTTGTAGGTTTCCATCTTCTCTCATTTTCATCAGCTAATCTTTCAAGAAAGTGACATGTGAATATTTTTTTAAAAAAATTTATTTTTCTTTTAAATTATGTGCATCCCAATGTTGGTTTTTAAAGTACGTGAAATGCCAGCTAGTGCCAGAGAAGTACATGGGATTCCCTTGGACTAAAGTTAAAGGTAGTTACTTCTGAGCATCCAACAGGTGCTGGGTACTGAACTCAATACCTTGTAAGAGCAATTTGCACTCTTTACTGCTGAGCAATTTATCTAACACTATCTTTTTGCATAATATGAAAATAATATGCTCCAAGACCTTTAAAGCTGGTATTTGAAAGAATAGTAAAAAAAAATTATGTCATTAGAAATACACTTGTCCACCTATGTTAATAACATTATTATTTGTAGTTGATAATACCTGAAAACAACATAGATAACCCTCAACTGAAAAATAGATTTTAAAAATTGTGGTACATTTACACAATGGAGTATCACTCAGCAGAAAAAAAAAATATGACCATAGCAGGTAAAGAGCTAAGGTCAGGTAGGAAAAGGACATGAGGGGATAGAATGGTTGAGTTGGGAGAGGGATAGAAAGGGAGGAAAATGAGATAAATATCTTGATATAGGCAGCCATTGTGAGGTTAGAGAAAAACCTGTTGCTAGGGAAATACCCAAGAGCCCATGAAAGTGACTTCAGCTAAGACTTCAAGCAATAGTGCAGAGGATACCTAAACTGCCCTTTTCTATAATTAAATTTATGACCACCATATGTATCATTATAGAACCTTCATGAAGCAGCTGATAGAAGTAGAAGCAGAGATCCACAGATAAGCACTGGGTTGAGCTCCCAGTCCAGTTAAAAAAATGGGAAAAAACATTATATGAACAAAAGAGCCAAGATCATGATGAAAAAAACCCACAGGGACAGCTGACCCAACTATTGGGAGCACACTGACTCTAAATTGAGAGCTGGGGAAAGTGGTAATATATTGAATATTTAATAAAAATCAATCCAGAATATCAAATGGCAGAATCACCCACAGTCAGCCTAATCATCAGAAAATCAGAGAGTGCTGACTCATGCCTTTAATCCTATCTCTTAGGAGTCAGAGATCCTTCTGATGTTCATGAGTAATAAGCCTAATAACCAAGCAGTGATAGCTCACACCTTTAAACCTAACTCTAGGATTATGATACAGAGTTGAACCAGGAAGCAATACAATTGGGCAGGAAAAGATATATAAAACTGGAGAAGTGAGAAATTGAACATATTGTAGAAGCAATCAGTCAGGCTCAGGATTCTTAAAGACAGCACTTACCCTGTTTAGCCTGAGAAGTTGGCAGGGTAAAATTGACTTTATTCTGTTTCCTCACCAGCTCCTCCATCACACAAAGAATTGTTGTGAGTTTATGCTTTTGTACATTACTAAGCCAATAAGAATGAACTAATATTTACAATGTACAAGAACATAACAGAACAACATTTTTGGCAATGGGAGCTGGAATATCAGGAAGAAGAAAGAGACCAAAGTCAATTCTCACCCAATCCCTCCTATTAGTTTAATAAAATGTTTATTGGCCAGAAGGAAACAAGAAGTATTGGTGGGGCTACCAAATAAAACTATGGGAAGTGGAAGAGCACAGAGAGATGCCCAAGAAACACAGAGGAGGTAGAATGAGACTGCTACTCTGAGAAAAGGTACTAAGTCATATAACTAATCATATGTTAGATTGAGTAAAAGTTAGGAAGGAATATGCCTGAGCCATAGGCCAAAGGGGGGGAGAAACCTTTGTATGCTTATTTTGTGATAATGGGATACAAGATTGGCTAGGTGAGACACAGAATCTTCTTACTACAGGGAAACTTGCATGGGACTTAACAAGGCCCTCTGAATGTGGATGACAGTCAAATGGCATGGGCAGTATGGGGGCCTCTGGCAAGAGGCTAGTATTTATACATTACGCATGAACTGACTTCTTGGAGTCCATTCCCTACAGAGAAACACATTGCTCAGCCTTGATCCTGAGGTGGGGGGCTTTGTCCTACCTCAATTAGATATGCTAGTCTACATAGACGTACACTGGGAGCCCTTCCACTCTCTGAGGAATGCATGGGAAGATGAGGTGAGCAGAAGCTGTGAAATACCTGAGAAGAGGGTAGGGAGGGGAAACAGTCATGGATATGCTGGAAAAATTATATATATATATATATGTATAGAGAGAGGGAATGAGAGAGAAATGCATTGTAAAGAATACAGATGTAAGCATTTTTGTAAGGGACATTCTTTTCAGAAATAAATTAATGTAATGAATATATTTCTCTCTAGAGTACAAAATTTTATGAAAACAACTGTTTCATAACTTCTAATTAAAATGTGAGAATTTTGGAATGTTTGTTTTGTAGAGAAAACATGCAAATTGCTTTAGGTACATTATCATAAGACAAAGAGTATAACTCTTCTCAGAATGCAAGATTTGTTTTGACAATGTCTTCATAACACTTCTTTGGTCTTTTAATGTGCATAATGTATTATTTCTATGATCATCTTTATAAGTTACAATTTTGAAAATAAGCAGACAAACAATAAAATACAACTGACTCTTTAGTTGGACACCTTTTCTGAGTATATATTCAGTGCCAATTTCATAGCTTGGGACAAAGGGAACATAGATATTTCTCCTTTCATTTCAGTTAAATCATTTTGGACACCTTGGTGTATATGTGGTACAATTTTGAAACTTTAATTTTATAACAACATTTTTATATATGTAGAAACTTATAAAAATAGTATACAGGAAACTTTTGTATACTCTCTGCCCAAATTACTCTAATGTTAGCATCTTACACAAGTATATATAGTTTTCAAACTAAGGAGTTAACAATGATTCAGCAATGTCAGTGGAACTAGAAAATTTGCAAGGATGTCTGTTTATTTTCATTAGTGTCAACTTTTCTGTTTAGAAGGCAGCCTATGATGTGTAACTGCTCTTACTTTTGCTCTCTAACCTGATACTTGTTCAGGTTTTCCCTTTTTGATCTTGATAGTTTTTTTTTTAAAGATTGCCTTTAAAGACTTTTTTATTATGAATAAAGTCATATTTTTATCCATGTATCCCCTTGTTCAAACTCCCTTTCCCCTCCTGCCGCTCCCAGTAGCTCTGTCTTCTCCACATCTCTCTATCTCCTCCCCTGCAAGGGCAGGGCATCTTGATAGTTCTAAAGAAGTTTTCTTTCAGACAGATGTTTTGTTAATCTGATGACTTTTTATGTATTTAGAGAACAATATCATACGCTAGTCATTTTGTTCTCCACCAAAATTCATCAAACTTGACTAGTCAACTGCACAGAGTATTTATGAGATATTTTTCACTACAGTTATTGTTATCTTCTTTATTTTATAAAACATCTTCAAATCTTTGTCACAGTTGAGAAGATTCTTTGAAAAAGATTACTGTCTTTAAATACAAAAAACAAGGGAAGATGCTCTGGGTTTAATAATTGCTTCCTAAATTACCTTTGTTTCCCAAATTACATTGTATTACAGAATCAACCTCGGAGGTTTTCTGATAACTAGGGTGGGTTGTCTTTATGATAAGTCCACTTTACCTTGAGCGTAGATGAGGATGAGCTGCAAATACACAAATACACAAACTAGTGAAAGCCCAAGTCAGACTCTGTTTATTCAAGATTCTATTCATTTATTTGCACATTATTAGATTACATTATTTCAAAGGGTAGAAGTATGTGAAAAGAAAATGAGACACAGTGTTAGATAATATTCTCATCTTCAAATTTCTGAAAAGACATCATTTCAAATCTCTCCATGTAAAACAGAGATTCACTAAAATATGTAATTGCCACAGGAGACAAGAGTCAACATTTTATGGCTAAGAAATGACCTGGAAACCCTTTCTGCTATGGTAAGATAATAAAAATTAGTTCTAAATTTAAGTTGAATGATGAAAATATAATTTTTTTAGTATTTACATTTTTAAGAATTGCTGCCAGTAAGGAGTTTGCACTTTTGGCACCAACTTGACACTCAGCGGCAGCATACAGATTTGAAGCCTGTGTGTGCATAGCTAGATGTATAATGGCCCCATTCGTAAAAAGATAGTCACATTGTGCTTCTTGGTTACACTATGCAAGATACACCAGCAATGCTTCCTTGCTCTGTTCAGGCATTTCATAAGATCCAATGGAAATGAAATTGAAGAAATAAGAAAAAGAAGATAACTGGTATATGAGAAAAAGAGAGTTGGTATTACTGTTCACTAACCAAATCATGCTGCTAAATTTGCTAAAATTTTATAAATTTAGCTTTACTCATTTAGTAAATAATGATGGCTGCTTTTTGGGACTGCTACAAAAATATGTGAAAATCCACATGTCAAGTGATCAGTAAGACATAGATAGCTGCTGTTGTGCAAGGTTTCTGTTCCTGTACAGGCCAGGGGTCACTGCCTCTGGTCACTTTTTCCCCTGCAAATTACCCTGATGCTTATATTAATTTCATCTTGTTTGTCCTATGTCTCAGGCACATTGTTAGCTAGCTCTTTCATCTTAATTCAACCCATTTCCATTTATCTATCTGGCCACATGGCTATGGCCATGCCTCACCTGGGCCCCTTACATGTTTCTTCTTTGGCAGCTGGGTGAAGTCTGTCTGACTCCACCCTCCTTCTACCTGTCTCTCCTCTGATCTTTCCACCTACTTCTACAGTGTTCCACACAGGCCAAAACAGTTATTTGCAGCATACAGATGAACACTTCTACCAGACTTCCTGTTTTCTGTCTAAACAATAGGAGGTTTCAATTTTCATATCCAGGTAGAAGGACATCTCCCTTAGATCCTCCTTGACAACCTAGTTTCTCTGGTTTTGTGGATTTTACCCAGGTTATCCTTTGATTAATGTCTAATATCTACTTCTGAGTGAGTATAAACTTTATTTTTCTTTCTGAGTCTGCATTAACTCAATAAGTTTGTTTCTTTTTTCCACTTCCATTCATTTGTCTGCCAATTTCAAGTTGTCATTTTTTTTCCTTACTGCTACATAATACTTCATTGTGTAAATGTACCAATATTTTTAAACCTATTCTTTTTCCATGCAGGTTTTTAAATAAACCTTTTCTCAAATTGTATAACACTGAAAAACAAGAATGAAGAAGACCTTGACAACAGCCATTGTACTTCTAATGTACCTGTAGTCTCAGTTCTTAGGGGTGAAGGGAAAGGGTCCAGAGTTCAATACAATCCTAAGTTAAAGAGTGATCAGGGCAGCTTTGGAAACACAAGTATCTGTCTCAAAACACAAACATAAAAGTCTTATGTATCTGTTATATGATAAGCATTGAAAGGGCTAGACAGATTGCTGTCTGGTTAAAAACACTGGCTGCTCTTCCAGAGTACCCAGATTCAGTTCCATACACCTATGTGGCAGTTCACAGTGATCTTTAACTCCGGTCCCAAGAAATCAAATGCCTTTTTCCTGATTCTAGTATGTGCCAGGCATGGATGCGGTACCCATAATTACATGGAGGTACTATACTCAGACAAACAAAAAGTATATTGAACAGTTTTTTTCTTTTTTTATTATGAATAAAGTCTCATTTTTTATCCTTGCATCCCCGTGTTTAAACTCCCTTCCCCCTCCAGCCCCTCCCAGTCACTGTCTCTTATCCTCATCTCCTTATCTCCTTCCCAGCAAGGGCAGGAGGTCTCAAGGTCCCAAGGTACCATTTACTTGTTATCTACCTATGGCTGAGCATGCTTTTGGAGAGAGCTCAATAACAACACTCATAGAAGAGCTAGAATAGTGTAGTCGTGTCTCTGCAAATTTTCTTTAAGAACTAATAATATTAGAATATGGAATGACTCTTTTTTCATAGACAAGAAAATTAGACTTTACTTTAAATATTTAATTAATGGTATCAAATAATCACATTAACAACTAAAAAAGAATGATGTAAGCCAAACACAGTTATATAAGTGGTTATACCATTTTCAACATTATAATCCCCATGGCCACTGAGTATAAAGATTTTCAAAGGAATGGATAGCTAATAAACAAATGCACAAACTTTCTCAATCTTTGGTAATACTAATTAAGGGTAGAATCTATTTGCTTTTTAAGCTTGGGGTTATATATAAGATTGCATTTGGCTTCATTTAACTGTTGAAAATTTACTTCATAGTTTTCACTTTACTGATGTTAAAGAAATGATATGCACTAAGGAAGATAAAGAAAAACATTTAAACTTTTATTTAAGCTCTACTTTTATCTCATCAAAGGACCTCACAAACTTTCCTGGTGGCTAAATGATGCCAGATAGTTTTTCTTTTTCTTTTCTTTCTTTTTTTTTTTTTTTTTTTTTCCCAAACAGGATGTATAGACTTGCTGACATTACAATAGCTTGTGTTTCAAGATCCTCAGAGATACTAATAAAATTCCATTTCTTATGGGAATTTCAGATTTTTACCCAAGAAAGATAACAAGTTATTATTTATTATCTCAAATTTTTGGTAATTAGTGCTGAGTAAATTAAAAAGCAAAGTGCAGCATTTACAAAGGTCCAGATACATCCTGAAGTTTGGTGGATGCTTACTTAATCTTTATCAAAACTAAGGAAATTTTGGTGTTTGAAAAACTGATGTTGCAAATATTGGGGAAAAGGGCTATTTTACAAGGTTTCTAAAGAATTTTCTTGCTGGATTGAACTGAAAATACTATGTGCATGGTTATTCAGTGTTTTATTGGAATTCCAAATTTTCTTTTAATGAGATAAAAACCTTGAAAATGCAGAAACTCTAAAAGGCAAAACAGCTTTCAAATTATTCATAAATGACTTTTTAAAAATTTGTTTTGCAATCCTTGTGTGGCATTTATTTTGTCTTTCTGTCTTTCTTTCTTTCTTTTTTTTAAATGATCCTCTGTCTCCCATTCATTAGTATATTAGAATGAAGAAGCACCCAGGGACTCCATAATATCCAAATATTGTGATACACCAGTAAGTGGTAGTCCAGGGCGTGGTGGGCGAAAGGAATGATGCCTATGGTGGTCACTTAAGCAGCATGTTCAGTATCAGTTCACAAACCACTATTCAGAGTTAGGCTGATTATTTTTCTTTTGGGTGCTGACAAGATATGAGCTACAGGTAGTTTAGCAGAAGGCTGTCTTCAAAATTTATCTTTCTGATTTTTACAAAGTAGTTACACCAATGAGAAACCAGCATCTTATTATTCTGCTTAAACTGTCTTGAGTCCATTTCTGAAACCCAGCCAGCACCTGCTGGTGTATTCTACAATGCTGTCACATCATCAACTCAGTCAAAATATTCTAGTATTTGTGCATGTGTGTGTGTGTGCGTGTGTGTTTTAAAACTCACAAATTTGTCTGTGGTTCCATAAATTGTATGGAATAATATTTCAAAACAAGCTTAGTTTGAAATTATCCATGAGTTAGCAAGATTTTTGCTATCTCAATAAAAAAGAGTTCAAATTATTGACACTGAGCAGACAGGGCTACTAACCTGTTCTGTGACTTTTCTTTGCATATATTAAAATTAATTATAAAATAGGAAAATAATCAGTTTTTACAATACAAAGAACATGATATAGCTAAATACTAAGATTTTTTAAATAAGTTACATTTTCCCTTATGCTTAAGTAGAATCCTATTCTTTTATAGTGTGCATGTGTGTGTGTGTGTGTGTGTGTGTGTGTGTGTGTGTGTGTGTGTGCATGTGTTTCTCACAAACATTTCTCTGGGAAAACAACATAACATTATTTGTAAATATGATAACTCTAAAGAGAACAGAATAGAATAGTTTATTTCTCAAATAATATGTAAGATAAGAGTTGGAAACAGGTTTCAGTTTCTGCACAGGAAAGAAAAGCATTTTGAATGGTTTTACTAATTTGAACATATGGTATAAGCACAAGTAGAGCAGGCATTTGTAACAATGTCAGATCACATCATGTTGTGTTGATTTATACAGCACAATGCAGAACCAGCTGATTTTTGATGACTGGACTTTCTTCACTAGATCAACTAAAAAAGGTTTGAAGTTACAAATTTAGTTCTTTTGGAACTTTGGATCTGTTTTTGATAATATTTTTAGTAAATTCACATAAGTTCTTTTTTGTATTTTACTTTTTATCTTGGGTGAAATAGCAGCAAATATGAAAGTGAAGTTATAACAGAAAAGGTGTTATTGACCTCTCAACCTCAGCTGCTTCCTAAGAAACAGACTCTGGAGAGCTTCATCACAAGAGGTGACTTATCCTCTCCCCAAGCAGCCAGCAAGGCTGGGCTTCATGTTTAGGCAACAAGACACAATCCTTGCCCCCAACCTGTCCATCACATTCACAGCTACAGACAAGCTAGCAGACAGAATCACTACATGTAACCTGCCTACCACCACTCCTCATTAGACATTGTAGCATAAAAGCCACACTCCATCCTCTAAATCCATCTAACCCTGGAGATCTCAACTGTTCTAGGAGACACAGAAAACCCTGGTTCTGAATTTGGTCAAGAGCACCATTGCATCAAGAGCATCTATTGGACCAAAACCATTTCACTGAAACACAGACAATGGTTGCACCAATTGGCAGAAGAGATAGGTAAATACTAGTGCAAAAATACAATCAACAACGTAAAGAAAAATATGCCACCACCAGAACCTAGCGGTCTACAACAACAAGACTTGGACATTCTAATACAGAAGAGGCAGAGGAAAATAATCTTAAAAAAACATTATGATGATAGAAACCTTTAAAGAGAAAATGAAAAACTCCCTTAAAGAAATAAAAGAAAGCCAACAGAAAAATGGAGAAAAAAATCGGTAAGTATCTTAAAAAAAAAAAAAAGAACCCAGTGAAAGCAACCAAACAGATGAAAAATACAGTAATATAAGCCATAAAGAAGATATTTCAGCCCAAATAAGGCTGAAAATGTAAAATCTGAATAAATGAATAGTAACCATAGATGCAAGCATAACCACCAGAATGCAAGAGCAGGAAGAATCTCTGGCATGGATGATACAACAGAGAAAATAAATTCATCAGTCAAAAAAGAAACACTAAAGTCAAAAAGGTCATAACACTGAACCTCCAGAAAATATGAGACACTATGAAAAGACCAAACCTAAGAACAACTGGAATAAAAAAAGAATACCACCAGATCAAAAGACACAGAAAATATACCCAACAAAACCATTGAAAACTTTTCCAACCTAGAGGAAGAAATGCCTTTGAAAATGAAAGAAGCATAAAAAAAACACCAAATAGACTAGACCACCCCAAAGTAATTAACCGAATAATAACTAAAACACTGAATATACAGAATAAAAAATATTAAAAGCTGAAAAGAAAAAAGTCAAGTAATTTATAAAGATAGATCCATAAAAATAACACTTGACTTCTTGATGAAAACTCAGAAGGACAGAGGTTATGGAGAGAAGTTATTTAGACACTAAGAGACCAAAGAGTTAAGCCCAGACTACTATATGCAGCAAAACTATCAATCATCATATAAACAACATGAAAGTATAGAACTACATTTCATCTCATTAAATGCTGGAAAAGTCTTTGACAAAATCCTACAATCCTTCATGACAAAGTTCATGGAGAGATCAGGGATACAAAAAACATATTTAAACATAATAAATACAACATACAATAAGCCGACAGCCAACATCAAATTAAATACAGAGAAAATCAAAATGATCTCACTAAATTCAGAAATAAGACAAGGCTGTTTATTCTCCCCACATCTATTTAATATAGTACTTGAAGTTCTATCTAGCATAATGAGAAAACAAAAGTATATCAAAGAGATACAAATTGGAATGGAAGAATTCAAACTTTTGCTATTTGCAGATACTATGATAGTATATATAAGTGTCCCCAAAAATTCTATCAGGGAACTCTAAGAGCTGAAAATCAGCTTCAGAAATGTGACACAATACAAACTTAATTTTTAAAAAAGCGATAGCCCCTCTATATACGAATGATAAAAGGACTGAAAAAGAAATCAGGGAAACACTACACTTTACAATAGATGCAAATAACTTCAAGCATTTGGGGGTAATTCTAACCAAAGAAGTGAAAGATCTATATGACAAGAACTTTAATTCATTGAAGAAAGAAACTGAAGAAGCTATCAGATAATGTAGAGATTGCCCATGGTCTTAGATAAGTAGGATCATTGTAGTAAAAATGACAATCTTACCAAAAGCAATCTATAGATTTAATGCAATTCCCATCAAAATCTCAATACAATTCCTCACAGACCTTCAAAGAACAATATTCAAATTTTTTTATTTTATTATTATTATTAACAAAGAAGTCACACTTTCTATCCTGTATATCCTTATTCAAGGTCCTTTCCCCCTCCCAACACATCAGGTCATTCTCTCTGCTCCACAACAATATTCAACTTAATATGGAAAAACAAAAATTCAGGATAGCCAATAGAATCCTGTTAAATAATAAAACTTCTGAAGGCATCACCATCAATCACTTGACTTCAAGCTCGACCATAAATAAAACAGTAATAAAAACAGCTTGGTATTAGCACAAAAACAGACATCTAGGTCAATAAAATCACATTGAATATCCAGAAATAAATCCACATACCTATGAATACCTAGTTTTTGACAAAGAATCCAAAAACATACAATGAAAAACAGAAACCATCTTCAACAAATGGTTGCTGGCATAACTGGGTAGTGTCATGTAGAAGAATGCAAATAGATCAATATCTTTCACTGCACAAAACTCACAGAACTTTAAGAAAATCAAAAACCTCAACATAATCCCAGTTACACTGAACCTCATAGAAAAGAAAGTGGGAAATAGACTTAACTGCATTGGCAGAAGAGACCACTTTCTAAATATAACACCAGTAGTACAAACAATGAGATCAACAATTATAACAATTACTGAAACTGAGAAGGCTCTGTAAGACAAAGGACACAGTCAGTAAGACAAAATGACAGCCTACAGAATGGGAAAAGATCTTTACCAACCCTATGTCTTACCAAGGGCTGATCTCTAAAATGTATTAAGAACTCAAGAAACTACAGATCAAACAACCAAATAATTTAATTAAAAATGAAGTAAAAGTCTAAAAGAAGAATTCTCAAAAGAAGCATCTAAAATACCCAAAGGACACTTAAAGAATTGCTCAAAATCCTTAACCATCAAGAAAATTTAAATCAAAATAACTTCAAGATACCATTTTATACCTATCAGAATGGCTAAGATCAAAACCACTGATGGCAGCCTATGTTGGAGGGGATGTGGAGAAAAGGGAACACTCCTACATTGCTGGTTGGAATCTAAATTTGTACAGCCACTTTGGAAATCAGTATGGCAGTTTCTCAGAAAACTGGGAATCAATCTCCCCAATAATGAAACAATACCACTCTTTGCCATATAACCAAAGAATGCATATTCTTACCACAAAAACATTTGCTATACTATGATCATAGCAGCATTATTTGTAATAACCAGAACCTAGAAACAAACTAGACTCCCCTCAATTGAAAAGTGGACTAAAAAAATAAATGGTACATTTATAGAATGGAGTACTACTTGGCAGAAAAAAAAATAATACCCTAAAATCTGCAAGCAAATGGATGGAACTAGAAAGAAATTATTTGAATTCAGCTAACAAAGACACAGAAAGACAAACTTGCTATTTACTCAGTTCATTAGGTAATTTTAGACATAAATAATCAGGCTACAATTCACAACCTCTGAGCAGCTAGGTAAAAACAAAGGACCTAATAGAGACAACTGGGAAGGGGAAATAAATAAAATCTCCTGAGTAAATTGGAACAATAACAGGGAGGGTCAAGAGAAGATAGGAAGAGATCATGATGGAATGGGAGGTTTGAGTTGGAGGAGAGACAGAGAGGAAGAACAATGAAATAGATATATTAATAAAGGGAGCCATCATGGAGATAGAAAGGTTTGGTGCTAGGAAAATGCCCAAGTACCCACAAACATGACCCCAGATAAAACTCCAAGCAATGGTGCAGAGGCTGGCTAAACTGGCCTTTTCCTATAATCAAATTGATGACCACTCTAATTGTCATTATGAAAGCTTCATGTAGTAACTGATGGAAGAAGATGCAGAGATCTACAGCTAAGCACTGGGTCATGCTCATAATCTAATTGAAGAGTTAGAGGAGGGAATAATTGAACAAAGGGTTCAAGATCATGGTGAGAAAACCCACATAGACACCAGTTGGGAGCTCACTGACTCTGAAGTGACAACTAGAGAACCTGCATCAGAATGAGCTAGGTCTTTAATGCCGAGGACAGTCAAATGGCATGAGCAGTGTTTGAGGTCTCTGGAAATGGAACTAGAATTTATTCTTAGCACGAGAAGTGCTTAGAGTCCATTCTCCACAGAGAATCACCTTGCTCAGTCTTGATTCTGGGGAAAGGTTTCTACCTCAACTGGATATGCCAGACTACATTGACTCACACTGGGAGTCCTTACCACTCTGTGGAATGGATGAAGGGATGGCATGGAGGGAGGAGCTGGGAGATGACTGGAGAGAGAGGATGGAGGGGGAGCCATGGTGGGAATGTTAAAAATACCATGTTCATGAACTTTCAAAGAAGTCAAGTTTCTGTTAAGATACAAGTGCCATTTAGGCTTTATTTCCATTTAGAAAGGCTTTCTACCATTGATTACACAAAGGAATGTATCTTTTTGAAGAGATTTATATACTTTAAATAATATTGGTTGTAACAATGAAGTTGAGTTGTAACTAAAAAATTAAAAATAATATATATATAAAATTGTATTTGCTGGAGGTAACTTTCCAGGTCTAGGTGTGGAGAAAAATTACGTAGAATAATTTTAGTGCAAGTTTTCCTGGAGTGGAGCAGTAGATATGGGGGGAAAATGGAAAATCAGAGTGGCTACAGGACTGGATTCCCCAGGGCTACATATACATCCTGAGCTACTGATGGGCAAAGCCAGAAGCTCCTTGTCCCTCACTTAAATTATTCCACATTTATAATACCCAGGCTCCAGTTCTAAAACTGCAACAACAATAATATTTCATTCCTAGAATGGTGTGCTTATACCTATAATCCATCCACATCTCAGGAAGCTGAGGTTGGCCTGGACTAAACAGTTAATTCCAATACAACCTGGCCTGTAGATTAAAATGCTACATCAAAAAATAACAACTGAAAAAATAAGTAAATTTCAAAGTCTATAATTTTTCCATGGGAAAAAAAAACAAATATCACAAAACAAACATTTTATTATAATCTCATTTTAAAAAATAAACATTGCTTTCAAAGATAATTGCTGTGGGAAAATTATTCTTTACATTGTGAAGATGTTTTCCTCTCATTGTTCATAAAAAGCTGATTATCACATAGCTAGACAGAAAGAGGTTATGGAAGAAAACCAAATTGAGAGGACATTGGAAAGAAGAAGGACATATTTATGAGGAGTCATCAGTCAGATACAGAAGCAGGAGATGAATATACTGCACTGAAAAAAAATTAGTACTGACATGTGGTAGAATGTAGATGAGAAATATGGGTTAATTTAAGATATAAAAGATAGATAGTAAGAAGACTGAGCTATCAGCTGAGTACTTTTTATTAGTAATAAGTCTCTGTGTGGTTATTTGGGAGTTGGCTGGCAGGACAGAGCTGAGTTCTGGGACAGAGAAAGGCTACTTACAGATGGAAAGTTTGATGTCTAAAGTTCTATTCTGAAAGCCATGAGAATGTGAGTTTGAATATCTACAATGAATAACCAACAGAATCCAAGACATTGAAGAGATACATAATCTCTGGAGTGGAAGACTCAATATTGGTAATGGATACATCAGTTAAAGAAAACACTAAAACTAAAACCCATAACAAAATATTCAGGAAATTTGGTGGATACTCTTTATGGGTTTTCCTATCATAAGAAAACACACAAAAATTAAATGTCATGAAGACAGAGCAAAATGCCTCAAAGGGTGTTAAACCAGGAGTGTGTGCACATTATTTGCCTAACCAGTTTTATATAAGAACAAGCAAATGGGAAGATGGCAATAGATAGTGTGGGAGGCTTCTGTGTTATTTTTATCACTAGTCACAAATATGAGTTAGTTTGTGCTATGTTGTCTAAATATGGGGAAATAGCAGATTTATTTCTCATTTTAAGAACATTAAGTGGGGAAGAAAATCCATTACTTTTTTCAATTAGTATAGATGGTACACTTATTATAGCAGGGACTCAGTTAATTGCTTTACATAGATTATTTAATTGTATTTTCATTAATATCTCATTTTAGATTGAAGAAGAATGTAGAGAGAGTTAGAGTCAATAAGCAATTTGTTTAAAGTCAGTAGCTAGTAAATGGTAAAACAAGAACTCTAATCCACCACCCTTCCCGTCACCAAAGCTTTCCAGGAAACACCAAACACAGAATGAGGTACGACTATGATTTCTTTTGATGTCTAGGAGACAGAAGAAGTAAAAATCTTCAATGGTATATATGGCAAGGCTTGAAAGAACACAAAGAGAACACTTCAGTGGGAAAACAGTGCATCCTGTATTTTATGTTTAAAATAGAGTAAGCAAAACCACAGAGAAGGAGGAAAAGACCCACAGACTCATCTGCATAGCATCGGTGATGTATTAAAAGTTTGATGGTAGATAGAACAACATGGACATTGACAAAACAGGAAACAATTCACAAAAGAAATCAACCTGATCTCAGAGCTCAGCTTTGTCTCCTGAAGAACGAATAGGCATTTGGATCATAGATATTTTATAATGTTTAATACACTGTGGCCTGTGATCCAGAATTATTCATTCAGAGAAAAGGAAGAGGGCATAATTTAGAATAGAGTCTGAAAGACTGATCCTTTACAGCATTTTTTTAAACATAGCACAGTCTTTTAAATTATTCACTTTTTTCCCCTTCTGGGATCTAAATTCTGAGGTGTATTTTATAAAAGGGTTGTTTAACATCTATAAGAGCAACTGTTCAAATTATATTTATTTTTTTAATTTAAAATCAGTGTATATTATTCATTCTGTTGAAAATTCCATATATTATAACTATTTTATCACATCCATTTTTCTTTTTTTTGCCTTTTTATTTTTTTTCCTTCTTCATTTTGTATTTATTAAAAAAACAGTAAAATGAATTTAAAATGCTGAAAAGTTAACAATAACTATAAAGAGGATAAGAATCATAAGCATGGCTTATCAAGGGTGGTAATGCAAATAAGGTTGCTACACATATATTTACTTTGTGTTCAGCTTTCTCTCTGAATTTTATTTTCCATCCCTGTATATCCTTATTCAAGGTCCCTTCCCCCTCCCACCACATCTGGTCATTTTTCTTCTCTGCAACTCCCCATCCCCTCCCTGGGCAGGGAGCCCTCAGTCCTATGGTCCCACTGACCCAATAATGCTTGGATCAGTCTCCAATGCTGGCCAAATCCAGTTTTGTTCCCCCGCCCTCAAGAGTGAGTCTGGTGTTCGTATAGTTGGACTGGGGTTTGAAGGGTCAGTCCAGGGTGTTTCTGATCCCAAGCTGTTCGGTGGTTGTGGTTTGCCGCTTGGGCATGTTTGGCTTTTTTTCTTGTTTGTTTGTTTAGAGACCACTAGTGAGTGAGTACATCCCCTGCTTATCTCTCTGAGTTTGTGAGACTTCGCTCAGGAGGATATTCTCCAAATCCAT
>PVIH01009513.1:9432-26543 GCA_004025045.1 Sigmodon hispidus
GAAGAGACCTTGAATAAGGATATATAGGGAAAGCTGAACACAAAGAAAATATATGTGTAGCAATCTTATTTGTATTTCTACCCTTGATAAGCCATGCTTATGATTCTTATCCTCTGTATAGTTATTGTTAACTCTTCTGCATTTTAAATTCTTTTTACTGTTTTTTTTGATAAATACAAAATAAAGAAGAAAAAAAACATATTTATATTAATTTTATTTACTTGTTCTTCACTAATTAACTATTTTTAAAAAATTTTTTTATTTTAGTGTAGTTATTTAATCTTTTTGTTTTATAGAACTATTTCTGTTCTGAATGATATATATTTTTTATTGTCTCTTCCTAATTTATTTATGTTAGTTTATATTATAGCTATATGTGATTTTAATGGACAAATTGATTAAAATTTAATTTTTATTAACTCTCACTTTCTATACTTTATTTACTTTCCAAAATATGTCTTTTAACTTCATATTTAAAGTACATTTAAATGCCATTTAATAAATATTTACTTTCCATTGTAAGTCTCTGGGATGTGTTATCATTCTTCTGTAACATATCTTATACTAAATTTCTCCAATATTATATAAACTGATCCCCTAGACTTCTTCAAATAAATAATTACATTTGTTTTAGAACCAATTACTTAATTGTACCTAATGTCACATTTCCAAATAGGTTATGCATATCATTATATAAATAGATCCAAATATTATAAACAAACCAAATCATAGTATCTTTCTTTTTTTCTGTCTTGATGTTGAAATTACTGAAATAAAACAGCATGACCAAAAGCAACTTGAGGAAAGGCAGATTTATTTAATCTTACATTTCAAAGAAACACTACACCACTAATGGAAGTCAAGGTAGGACCTCAAACTGGCAAGAACCTGGGTGCAGGAATTGGTAGAAAGTCCTGTATCATTACTGGCTTTCTTTTCATGAGTTGCTCAAACTATTAGTTTTATTCCATCCAGGAACATTGCCCAGAGATAGCACTACCCACAAAGGTCTATGTCCATTCACATCAACCATCAGTCCATTGTGTACAGACAAATCTTACAGATGCATTTTTTTAAATGAGATTTCTTCTTAGCTAACTCTAGTTCCTGTCAAGTTGACCTAAAAACTAGCCAGAACACCTTCTTTTTTTCTCATTCCCTAAATAAAATTTGTTCATATTTAGTAATTATGCAATTGTTTGTTTTTCAAAGTTATTTTCCCACAGTATAATTTTAGTGTAAAGTGATTTTCAAATTTTAGTCAGTAAAGGACACTGAGTATTATAATAAAGCAGGTAAGTTACAGAAATTAGTAGTCTATCTTATTCGTTGCTATATCTGTCACTTAAATTATTCACAATTTTGGTCTAAATGGAATTTAATAAAGGACAGATGGGGAGAACATACATCCTTAGCTCAATAGGGATTTATGGAGCAGATCTATGGCTGGAATAGAACTAATCACCAAATTGAGATGTTCACTCAAGTCTACGAACCACATTTTGTAAAAAATTATTCAAATAAAGTGATATATCTAGTGAAAGACTCTATAGCTACTAGACATGACTGTAGACAGTATTATCTATTTATACATTTCTACTGTATGAATAATAGCCCTTATAAGACAGCTCATTAATTTGAAAATATTATACACTAGTAATAAAATAAAAATTTAAGTTTATGCTAGATTGAGTAGAATTTTGAGTGCTCCAAAAATATTTCATGCAAATGGGTCTTTAAATTTAAAATGCTAAAATCTTTCCTTGATGTCATCTATTGACATGTAGAGTACTTTAAACAAACTTTGATTTTACCCACTTGTCAACAAACTATATCATATCAGGGAAAAATTAAGACTTAAGAAAAGTAGAGTAACTGTAGGAATAAAATATAAATGGCCTTGGAAGAGAAGTAGAGATCATATCACAAATATGAGGGTTTTTTTGTAATTGAAGCAAATATTATGACTACTTTATATTTTCTCTTCTCCTAGTGAAAGATCATTGATTATCAGTCATACCATTCAATTTCTAGATACTGACTGTACTTTACAATGTCAATTCTTTTCTGTTTGTTGTTGAATAAATTGTGAATGTATGTTAATGCTTTTACATATGTAATACTTATACAATAAAGGTTTGAAACATTTTTTCTTACAAATTTTAAGGCATTAGAAAAGACCTCAATTATGTTTGCTCCTGATACTTCTAGCAGCTAACATTTCAGAGGCTAGTCTGACTCATATCCTTTATAATGATTTGTTGTGTTCAGTTCTTTGTTTTAAACAGTGGAAAATTAAATTTTATTTTCATATCTAATGTCACAAAATTTTATTATGAAGCTCCTATATGGGATTTTTTTATTATTCAGAATGACATATGGTAGACATTAAATTTCACAAATTAAATCTCTTATCAAATGTGAGATATACTCTTCCATTATTTGTTCCATTATTTAGTTGAATTCCTTATATTAATATTCTAAGACATTGATTTTTTTCTCATGCTTTATATCTCTAACGCCTGTAATTTACATCTCAAGCAAATTCTTCAAATATTTTCATCAGCTCAAAAATTTTTCATGATGAGAGAAGTAATTAGAACTCAAATAAGAGTATGATCATAAAAGTAGAATATAATTAGTAAGTCTGAGAGTAAGCTTGAGACTTGCACTATTTTCCAATGATTTAAAACTACAGAAAAGTGATTTAAATATGAAAATTTAAACCTGAGTATGTAAAATACAAAATGAATACAACATTCCCAATTGTGGAATGTAAACATTGTTATGTATTTTCGACTAAGCACAAAGGAAAAATTAGAAGACCAATGCATTTGACTAAACAGATAATATACATAGTTTTTGCTTGATTAGTAAGTGCTGAAAGAAGTACTTGTACTTTCATGCTATATATTGAATAAAAACAACTAATATAAAAAGAACTCTTAAAAATCAGCATAAAGTTATGAATAAAAGTCCAAAAACAAGAGAATAGAAACAGAGAATTTTAAAAGAAATACATTGGGGTTGAAGAAATGTCTCAGAGATGTCTTCAAGCAACCAACTTTGCTCCCTAGAACTTGATTCACATGGCTCATAACAACCTTAAGCTCTGTGCAGGGCATCTCACAACAGGCAGGCCCATGGCACATGAATGCAAACATCTAAAAAAGAAAGTGCAATTAATAAAAAATAGAACAGATACTTCAGTATCTATGAAAATGAACAAATATTATATTCAAAAGCCAATAGGGATATCTTGAAGAAATAATAGTAAAATACAGACTTATCTTACCATCTTACTAGTGCTGTTATGGTATATGGTTATGACTGTCTGATTTCTGAACAGTCTTATACTGTATGTACTATATACCTCAGGCTTGCCTAAAACTCATAGTAATCCAGTTTTCTCAACCCATTGAATACTGGGATTGTAGAGGTAAAGCATCACACGTAGAGTTATGGTCTGAATAAGAAATATTCTGCTGGCATTTACTTCCACTTCAGAGCTTAATATCCAGCTGGAACATCCATTTTAGTATGTTATGAAAAGTTTATTTGTGCAGTTCCGGGACTGGGTGTTGTCTGCAGAGCGTGTCCCGGAGCTCTCTGGAGCAGGCAGAGATAAACTCTGCCTGTCACGGTCATTCAAGCTGCAGCTAAGATAATTCATGCAGCTACCCACCTCCAACTGAGTGATCAGATAAGGACTGGGGACCCTGTAGGACAGACTCAGACCCCCCCAGAGGTGAGGAGGGGTCAACAGGCCCCAACACCTATATCCCTGCCAGGGAGAGGAGACTTGAGCTCACAATGGTTCCATTTCTAGTTCCTGGACCAGGTGCTGTCTGCAGAGCATGTACCAGAGCACCCTGGAGCAGGCAGAGATAAACTCTGCCTGTCATGCCCCCCCCAGCTGCTGCTGAGGGAGTTTGCACAGCCGCCACTATGCCTCTAATTGATCAAACAGAGAAAGATTGAAGACTTGAAATTCAGTCCCCTGCACAGTGCAGAAGTAGTGATTGAGCAAACCTTTTCCTCAGAAATCACAGAGGGCACACAAACCCGAGTGCCACAACTGACCAGGAGTCACCTAATCGTGAACCACTAAAGCCATGGGCAGATGCCAGTGCAAAAACTTACATAATAATATTAAGAACAACAAGGTAACTCCAGAAGAAAGTGGCGATCCTACAAATACAAGACCTGAACTGAGGAACGATGAGGAAACAGAAGGAAGCATCAAAAAATTCCTTTTTGATGATCATTGAAGCTCTCAAAGAAGATATGAAAAATTGTCTTAAAGAAATAGAAGAAAATACGAACAAAAAACTGGAAGAGATGAACAAATCTATGAAAGAAACATGCCAGGAACTAAAAGATGAAATAGAAGCAATAAAAAAGGCAAAAAATGAGGCAAAGATGGAAACAGAAAATCTGAAGAAAAAAGCTAGAACCACAGATACAAGCATAACAAACAGTTCAAGAGATGGAAGATAGAATCTCTGAAGTGGAAGATTCAGTAGCTCAAATAGATATATCAGTCAAAGAAAATAGTAAAACTAAAAAAGCCATAACTCAAAATGTTCAAGAAATCTGAGACACCATGAAAAGACCTAATTTGAGAATAATAGGAATAGAAGAAGGAGAAGAATACAAGCTCAAAGGCACAGATAATGTTTTCAATAAAATCATAGAAGAAAACTTCCTTAACCTGAAGAAGGAAATACCTATAAAGATATAAGAAGCTTACAGAACACCAAATAGATATGACCCCCCAAAAAAGTCAGTGTGCCACATTATAATCAAGCCACAAAACATACAGAACAAAGAAAAAAATTTTAAGAGCTGCAAAAGAAAAGGGCCAACTTACATATAAAGGCAGACCCATCAGAATTATGACTGACTATTCAATGGAAACGATGAAAGCTAGAGGGGATTGTTCAGAAGTTATACAGATGTTAAAAGAGCAAGGCTGCCAAACTAGAATACTATACCCTGCAAAATTATCAATCTCCATAGATGGAGTAAACAAGATATTTCATGAAAAAGTCAGACTGAAACAATATCTATCTATGAATCCAGCACTACAGAGAATATTAGAGGGAAAACTCCAAACTAAGGACACCAGATACACCCACAAATCACAAACAATCAATAATTCCACAGAAGAATACCCCAGAGAAAGGAAATATAAACAAGTTACCACCAAAAATGCAGGAAAATTCAATCAATAGTCACTAATTTCCCTTAATATCAATGGACTCAACTCTCCTATAAAATGTCACACACTAACAAGATGGATATAACAACAGAAGCCATCCTTCTGTTGCCTTCAAGAAACACATCTCAACCACAAGGACAGAAACAGGCTTAGTATAAAGTGTTGGGAAAAGATTTTCTAGTCAAATGGTCCTAAGAAACAAGTGGGGGTTGCAATCCTAATATCTAACAAAGTAGACTTTAAACTAAAAGCAATTAAAAGGGACCAAGATGGTCACTACTGATTCATCACAGCAAAAATTGGTCAAGAGCAGATTTCAATCATGACTATTTATACCCCTAATATAAGGGCACCAAGTATGTAAAAGAAATACAGCTAAAGCTCAAATCTCACATCAATTCTTACACCCTAATAGTGGGAGACTTCAATACCCCACTTTCAAACCTAGATAGATCAACCAGACAAAGTCTCAACAGAGAAATAAGGAGTCTAAAAGAGGTTATGATGCAAATGGATTTAATAGATATCTACAGAAGTTTCTACCCAAACGCAAAGGAATATATATATTTCTCAGCTCCTCATGGAACTTTCTCCAAAATTGAGCACATATTTGGACATAAAGCAAATATCAACAGATACAAAAAAAATGGAAATAATCCTTTGTATCATATAGAACCACCAGGGCCTAAAATTAGAGTTCAACAAAACATTTTGAAACAAAACATCACTCACCTGAACGATCTCTGGTCAAGGAAGAAATTAAGAAAGAAATCAAAGTCTTCCTAGAATTTAATGAAAATGAATCCACAATGTATCCAATCCTGTGGGACACAATGAAAGCAGTCTTAAGAGGAAAATTCATAGCGCTAGATGCCTATATGAAAAACCTAGAGAAATGCCACACTAGAGACCTAACAGCTCAGCTGAAAGCCTTAGAACAATTAGAAGCAAATTCACCTAGAAGGAATAGATGGCAGGTAATAATCAAACTTAGAGGTGAAATCAATACAATTGAAACAAAAAGAACAATACAAAGAATCAATGAATCTAAGAGTTGGTTCTTTGAAAAAATTAACAAGATAGATAAGACCTTAGCCACACTAATAAAAACAGAGAGAGAGTGTTCAAATCAACAAAATCAGAAATGAAAAGGGGGACATAACAACAGACCCCCAGGAAATACAGAGAATAATCAGGTCATATTTTGAAAATCTGTATTCCACAAAAATGGAAAGCCTAGAAGAAATGGACAGCGGTCTGGACAGGTACCACCTACCAAAATTAAATGAAAATCAGATTAATTACCTAAAGAGGCCTATAAGCCTTAAGCAAATTGAAACTTTCATTTGAAGCCTCCCTCAAAATAAAAGCCCTGGTCCAGATGGTTTCAGTGCTGAATTCTGCCAGACATCCAAAGAAGAATTACTACCATTACTCCTCAAACTATTTCACATAGTAGAAACTGAAAGAATATTGCCAAATTCCTTTTATGAGGCCACAATTACCCTACTACCTAAGCCACTCAAAGACAGAGCTAAGAAGGAGAATTACAGACCAATTTCACTCATGAGTATTGATGTGAAAATTCTCAACAAAATTTTGGCAAACTGTATACAACAATGTATAAAAGATATCATCCACCATAACCAAGTAGGCTTCATCCCAGAAATGCAGGGCTGGTTTAACATATGAAAAACTGTAAATGTTAGCCATCATAGAAACAAACTAAAGAAACAAAACCACATTATCATATCCTTAGATGCGGAAATAGCCTTTGATAAAATCCAACACTCCTTTATGATTAAAGCCCTGGAGAGATCAGGAATAAAGGGAGAATACCTAAATATAAAAACGAGATTTACAAGAAGCCGACAGCCAGTGTGAAACTTAATGGAAGAAAACTAAAAGCAATCCCACTAAAGTCAGGAACTAGACAAGGATGTCCTCTCTCCCCTTATCTATTCAATATAGTTCTCGAAGTTTTAGCTAAAGCAATAAGGGAATGAAAAGAGATTAAGGGCATACAAATTGGAAAAAGGAAGTGAAACTATCTCTATTTGCAGATAGAGATATGATTGTATACATAAGTGACCCACAAAATTCTTCCAAGGAACTGCTACAGCTGATAAACACCTTCAGCAATGTAGCAGGATACAAGATTAACTCAAAGAAAACAGTAGCCCTTCTATACACTAAAGATAGAAGAGCTGAAAAAGAAATAAGGGAAACATTACCCTTCATTATAGCTGCAAATAGTATTAAATACCTTGGAGTAACTATAACCAAAGAAGTAACAGACCTAATTGACAAAAATTTTAAATCACTGAAGAAAGAAATTGAGGAGGATATCAGAAAATGGAAAGCTATCCCATGTTCCTGGATAGGTAGGATCAACATAGTAAAAATGGCAATTCTACCAAAGGCAATCTACAGATTCAATGCACTGCCCATCAAAATTCCAACACAATATTTTTTGGACCTTGAAAGAACAGTACTCAATTTCATTTGGAATAACAGGAAAACCAGGATTGCCAAAATAATTTTACTCAACAAAAGAACCTCAGGAGGTATCACCATCACTGACTTCAAGTTATACTATAGAGCTACAGTAATAAAAACAGCCTGATACTGGCATCAAAACAGACTTGAGGATCAATGGAATAGAATTGAAGATCCAGACATTAACCTAAAAACCTATGAACACCTGTTCTTTGACAAAGAGGCCCAAAACATTCAATGGAAAAAAGATAGTATATATAACAATTGGTGTTGGCATACCTGGATAGAATTGTGTAGAAAAATGCAAATAGATCTGAGCCTGTAACCCTGCACAAAACTCAAATCCAAGTGGATCAAAGACCTCAACATAAACCCAGCCACTTTGAACTTGATAGAAAAGAAAGTGGGGAAATGCACTTCTACGAATTGGCACAGGTGACCACTTCCTAAATATAACACCAGTGGCACAGACACTAAGACCAACAATCAATAAGTGGGATCTCCTGAAGCTAAGAAGCTTCTGTAAAGCCAAGGACACTGTCAATAGGACAAAAGGACAGCCTACAGAATGGGAAAATATTTTCACCAACCCTACAAGTGATGGAGGACTGATCTTTAAGATATATAAAGAGCTCAAGAATCTAGAGCCCAAAAACCTTGAAAAACCCAATCAATAAAAGGGGTACAGATCTAAAAAGGGAATTCTCAGCAAAGGAATTACAAATGGCTGAAAGACGCCTGAAAAAGTGCTTATCATCTTTAGCCATCAGTGAAACACAAATCAAAACAACTTTGAGATACCACCCAACACCTGTTAGACTGGCTAAGATAAAAGGCACAGATGACAGCCTATGTTGGAGAGGATGCAGATCAAGGGGAACACTCCTCCATTGTTGTTGGGAGTGTAAGCTTGTTCAGCCACTTTGGAATGCAATATGGAGGTTTCTCAGAAAATTGAGAATCAATCTCCCCAAGGACCCAGCAATACCACTTCTGGGTGTATACCCTAAAGATGCACAGTCACACTCCATATGTATTAGCTCAACAATGTTCATAGCAGCATTATTTGTAATAGCAAGAACTTGGAAACAACCTAGATGTCCCCCTTCTGAAGAATGGATTAACAAAGTGTGGTACATCTACACAATGGAATACTACACAGCATGAAGAAAATATGATATCCTAAAATTTGCAGGCAAATGGATGGATTTGGAGAATATCCTCCTGATCAAGGTATCACAAACTCACAAAGATAAGCAGGGGATGTACTCACTCATTAGTGGTCTCTAAAGAAACTAATAAGAAAAAAGCCAATCATGCCCAAGCTGCTAACCACAACCACTAAACAGCTTGGGATCAGAAACACCCTGGACTAACACTTTGGATCCCACTACACCTAATGGAACACCTGACTCACTTTTGAGGGAGGGGGGACAAAACTGGATTTGCCAGGAGTGGAGATTGAACTAAGCTTTATTGGATCAATGGGACCATGGGACTTTCTGCAGCCTGTCCAGGGAGGGGATGGGGAGTTGTGGAGTAAGAAAAAAGGACATGATATGGCGGGAGGGGGAAGGGACCTTGAATGGGGATATACAGGGATAGGAAAAAAAATCCAGAGGGAAAGCTGAACACAAAGTAATATTATGTGTAGAAAATTATTTGCATTATCACCCTTTATAAGTCATGCTTATGGTTTTTATTTTCTTTATAGTTATTGTTAACTTATCAGTATTTTAAATTTAATTTACTGTTTTTCTTGATAAATACAAAATAAAAAAGTCAATAGGTGTGTAAAACTTAGAAATGTTAGCAGTTTTTCATTGATTTAGAAGTTATATTTGCCTTTCACTATTCACAATCTTCAAATAAAATTTTGATTCTATAAATATATATATAAAAAGAAAAGTTTAGTTGTGAAGTCACCCTAGATAAATTGAAGGAAATGAGCCATTGTTGGTGTGTTCTCCCAGTTGCATGTTTTCACTGCCCTCAATTTCTCTTTTTATCTTTATGAATATGATAAAATCAGTAATCTTGTAACATTATGTCTGTATTCCAGATCTCTCCAGGACTTTTATCAGAAAGGAGTATTGAATGTTATCAAAGACTTTTTAAGCATCTAAGGATATGATCATGTGTTCTTTTTCTTCTTCTGTTTGTTTATATGATAAATGATATTTACTGTTTTTGATTTTAGTTATTTCTATTATGAATACATTCATTTTTTAATCCATGTATATATACCCTTGTTCAAACTTCCTTCCCTCTCTCGCCCCTTCCAGTCACTCTTTCTTTTCCCCATCACTTTACCTTCTTCCCAGCAAGATCCCAGTGTGGCTTATGTCAACATTCACTCCAGTCAGATCTGCTTTCCTCACCCCCACCTCCAGACTGGGTCAAGTGTTTCTCTGGAGGGAGTGAGCCTCAAGGTGCCAGTGCAAGGTATTTCAGATCCCAAGCTGTTCAGTGGTTGTGGTTTGCAGCTTGGACATGCTTTCCTTTTTGCTTTTTCTGTTTAGAGTCCACTATTTATTGAGTACATCCCCTGCTTATCTTTCTGGGATTGTGATACCTTACTGAGGAGGATACTCTCCAAATCCATCCATTTGCCTGCAAATTTTAGGATATAATTTTTCCTTACTGCTGAGTATTATTCCATTGTGTAGATGTACCACAGTTTGTTAATTCATTCTCTAGTTGAAAGGCATCATGTTTGTTGAACCATCCCTGCATTTCTGGGATTAAGACTACTTGATCATGGTAGGTGATATTTTTATATGTTGTTGTACTGGTGTGTCATAATTTTGTTGAGAATTTTAGCATCAATACTCATGAGGAAAATTAGTCTGAAATTCTGCTTCTTTGTTGCATCCTTGAGTGGCTTGGGTATTAGGGTAATTGTAGCCTCATAAAAGGAATAAGACAATATTCCTTCAGTTTCTACTGTGTGAAATAGTGTGAGGAGTAATGGTAGTAAATCTTCTTTGAATATCTGGCGCTTTTTTGGGGGGTGTTTAATGACAGCTTCAATTGCCTTCAGGTTTATAGGTCTGTTTAGGTAATTAATTTGTTTTTCATTTAATTTTGGTAAATACTACATGTCCAAAAAGCTGTCCATTTCTTCTAGGTTTTCAATTTTTGTGGAACATATATTTTCAAATTATGACCTGATAATTCTCTGGATTTCCTGGGGGTCTGTTGTTATGTTCCCCTTTTCATTTCTGATTTTGTTGATTTGGATATTCTCTTTCTCTGCTTTTTGATTAGTTTGGATAAGGGCTTATCTATCTTGTTGACTTTCTCGAAGAACCAACTGTTAGATTCATTGATTCTTTGTATTGTTCTTTTGTTTCAATTGTATTGATTTCAGCTCTAAGTTTGATTATTTCTTGCCATCTTCTTCTAGTTGAGTTTGCTTCTAATTGTTCTAAGGCTTTCAGGTAAGCCCTGTTAGTTCTCTAGTGTGGGATTTCTCTAGACTTTTCATATAGGCAACTAGTGCTATGAATTTTCCTCTTAAGACTACATTAATTCTGTCCCACAAGTTTTGGTACATTGTGGATTTATTTTCATTAAATTCTAGGAAGTCATTGATTTCTTTATCAATTTCTTTCTTGACCTAGAATTGGTTCAGCTGGATGATGTTTACTTTCCATGAGTTGGTAGGCTTTTTGTAATTTCCAATGTTGTTGAACTCTAACTTTAAGCCTTTGTGGTCTGATATGATACAAGGGATTATTTCCATTTTTTGTATCTAGTGATGTTTTCTTTTTTTCAATTTTATTATTATGAACAAAGAAGTCATACTTTCTATCCTTGTATATCCTTACTCAATGTCCCTTCCCCCTCTCACCACATCAGGTCATTCTCTCTTCTCCACAACTCCCTATCCTCTCCCTGGGCTGGTGGCAGTCAGTCCGAAAGTCCCACTGTCCCAATATTGCTTAGTTCAGCCTCTGCTCCTGGCAGATCCAGTTTTCTCCCCCCAACTTCAAGATTGAGTCAAGTGTTCCTCTAGGGGAGTGAGGGATGTTTTCTTTATGACCAATTATTTGGTCAATTTTAGATCAAGTTCCATGTGGTTCTGAAAAATATGTATATTCCTTTGTGTTTGGGTGGAAATTTCTGTAAATATCTTTTAAAACCATTTGCATCATAACCTCTCTAAAACTTCTTACTTCTTTGTTGAATTTCTGTCTGCTTGACCTATCCAAGGGTGAAAGTGGGGTATTGAAGTCACCCATTATTAAGGTGTAACAGGTGATGTGATTTGATCTTTAGCAGTCATTGTTTTACATATTGAGTTGCCCTTTTATTAGGGACATAAATATTCAGGATTGAAATGTCCTCTTGACCAATTTTTCCTGAGATGAATACATAATTTCCACCCTGATCTCTTTTAATTTATTTTAGTTTGAATTCTACTTTGTTAGATACTAGGATGGCAACCAAAGCATGCTTCTTAGGGCCATTTGATTGGAAAACCTTTTCCCAACCCTTTACTCTGAGCCTTTGTCTGTATTTAAGGTTGTGGTATATTTCTTGTATGCAGCAGAAGGATGACTTCTGTTTTTGTATGCATTGTTTTAGTGTATGTCTTCTTATAGGTGAATTATTTCAATTGAAATTAGGGATATTTGTGACCATTGATTGATATTTTCTGTTATTTTTGGTGGTAGTTTGTATTTTCTTTCTCTGGGCTTTTCTTCTATGGAATTATTGATTTTTTTTGTGGTTTCCTGGTTGTATCTAGGATCATTAGGTTGGAGTTTTCCCTCTAATGCTTTCTGAAGGGTCAGATTTGTAGACAGATATTATTTAAGTCTGACTTTGTCATGAAATATCTTGTTTACTACATCTATGGTGATTGACAGTTTTGTTCAGTATAGTAGTCCAGATTGTCATCCAAGTTCTTTTACTGTCTGTATAACTTCTGACCAAGCCCTTCTATTCATTATTTCCATTGAATAGCCAGGTGTGATTCTGCTGGGTCTGCCTTTATATGTAAGTTGACCCTTTTCTTATCCAGATCTTAAAATTTTTTCTTTGTTCTCTATGTCTTGTGATTTGATTATTATGTGACAAGCAGATTTTTTTTGAAGTCAAATCTATTTGGTGTCTGGTAAGAATATTGTATATTTATAAGCATTTTCTTCTTTAGGTTGGGAAAGTGTTCTTCTATGATTTTATTGAATACATTATCTGTGCCTTTGACCTGTCATTCTTCTCCTTCTTCTATTCCTATTATTCTCAAGTTAGGCCTTTTCATGGTGTCCCAAATTTTCTGAATGTTATGTTATGGCTTTCTTGATTTTAGTGTTTTCTTTGAATGATGTATCTATTTTTTTCTATTGAGTCTTCCACTCCAAAGTTTCTCTTGTCAATCTCCTGGATTCTGTTTATTATGCTTGTATCTGTAGTTCTTGCTCTTTTCTTCAGATTTTCTATTTTCATCTTTGCCTTATTTTGTGCCTTTTTTATTGTTTCTATTTCAATTTTCAGTTCCTGGAATGTTTCTTTTATTTTTTTGGTTTTACTTTTCTTGATTTTGTTTCAAGGATTTGTTCATGTCTTCCAATTTTTTGTTTGTACTTTCTTCTATTTCTTTACGGGAATTTTTTATGTCCTCTTTGAAGGCATCAATAATCTTCATAAAGGTGTTTTTCTGTTGTTTCCTTTTGTTTTTCTTCTTAATTACTCTGTTCAGGTCCTGTAGTTGTTGAACTACCAGTTTCTTCTCATATTGCCTTGTTGTTCGTTATACTCTTATATGCTTTTTGCACTGGCATCTGCTCATGTTTTCAGTGGTTTACACTTAGTTAGCTCCTAGTAACTGGTAGCTTAGAGGGCTTCTGTGTCTCTTGTCTGCTCTAAACAAGGGTTCTAAGTTTCAAAGTCCTCAGTCCTTGTCTGATGACACAGTTTACCTTGGAGTTGGGGCCCGGCCATGAGAGGTCCCTTCATTTAGGGGTCACTGGAGGAGGCCACTCATAGCTAAAGCCTAGGGCCTATATGCTGGCAATAGTCTGAGATGAGACCCTTGGGTGTGACCCCAATCCCAGAGAGGAATTCTTTGGACCAGCTGTCCCAGGAGCTTGAATCCTCTCACCTCTGACTCTGCTTTGGACAGGGGTCTCCAAAATATTCTTAAATAATACAATACATGAGAAAATACACAAAAATATCTTTTTACACCTATTGTAAATTGCAGTGTTATTTGCCGGAAGTTTTGGGAAGTAAAAACAAAAATATCTCTCTTTATCCCATTAGCTTAGAAATTTAATTGATAATATTGATTAGTTCTCTAAGATTTATCTAAATTTGTTCAATTCAGCATAATTTATAATGAAATTATTAAAATGTTTTCTTGAATGCATTTCTGACAGTTTATATATATATAATATACAAATTTCAAACATCATGAATTAAAGTTACATGGATTTTATTATGCTATATTTTGAATATTCTTATTTTTAGAGATACAACAGTACTTCACTAATCAAATAGTAAGTGCTTGTGAGCTTTAAAGAATTATTGACTAGGGCAGACTTTTCATTTGCCCTATATGGTTATTTTTAGCATATAGGAAGATAAGTCACCATCTTTGATATTTACTTTGTTGTTTGATTATCTTCTCTTTAAATTCTTCTCAAAACTTAATGTCTACCCTGTTATTACTTGAAGTATGGTTTGTTTTAAAATGGTTCTGACCCAGACTTTCTGGGTCTAGACCAAAGGTTTAATCTCATTCTCAGCCCTGCTTTGC
This sequence comes from Sigmodon hispidus, assembly GCA_004025045.1. Lineage (NCBI taxonomy): Eukaryota > Metazoa > Chordata > Mammalia > Rodentia > Cricetidae > Sigmodon > Sigmodon hispidus. The sequence goes on from PVIH01009513.1 coordinate 23,925, forward strand.
TTCAAATAATCATACACAAGCTTATAGTATTTCTATGCTTATTGACCTAGGGCTCAGGCATATAACTTGTTAACTACTTCATCTGAACTCAACCTATCTTGTTCAGTTCTGCAACTCAGTTTCTCTTCTCAGAGCAGCATTTTCTTTGCATCTCCTGGCAGCTCTGGTGACTCTGGCATCTGTGTCTGGTGTCTGTCTGGAGTCTGTGTCTACTCTTAGATGTTCCTGAGTTTTCTTAGCTTTTTAGCCCCACCCACACTTCCTATTTGCCTTTGGCCAATCAGCTTTTATTAAACCCATTGGCGAGACAAATATTTACATTACCAGCATAACCTCACTACAGAGGTCTTATAGTAAGTGAATAAGAGCACTCTCATCTCCTAAACAGATTAGTGTTTTATTAGTGATCTGGAGAAAAGTATCTTAGAACTTATTTGCCCTTCTTTTCTTCATACATTTTGAGTACATGATGTTTACCAATTTTAGAATATACTTATTAGTTCAGTTGTGGCTTAAATACCAAAAGAGTAGTCAAACACTATTTTGATTGTATTAACATCCTGATTTATGAGATGAAACCCATTCTTGGTAGTCTTACTAATGACATGAATCAAAGACTTGCTAATCCATGGGCTCTAAGTGCAAACCTAATATTAATTCTTCTTCTTCTTCTTCTTCTTCTTCTTCTTCTTCTTCTTCTTCTTCTTCTTCTTCTAAATAAACACAGCAACCAAATAGCTCCTAATGACATATTGCTATACTAATAGGTTAGTGTATCACTCAATCCTCATCAGAGAAGATTTTTTTTGTCTGATGGTAATTAACAAGAGAAACAATGAAGATAGTGAGAAACTTTTGAGCACCACATTCTAAATGGGAAGTCTACATCAAATTCCTCTATTCAAAACTCAGGGATATGTTGAAAACGATGAAGAATGATTATGTTTTTCAGGTATAACCAGGTAGGTATACATACAAAACTGACACAGTAATATTATACATGAAACCTATACAATCTCCTGACAGGCAAAACCCATGTGTAGGGGGAGAGTTTGGAAACTCTTCTCCAAATGCTAATGCAATTGATAACTGCTAGGAGAGAGAAAATCAGTCTTCTTCAATGAAGTAACACTCGCTATACTAATCATACTCCAAAACTGTCATAGACCATCATATAAATATAGTAGCTGTCTGTTGATAGTTCATATGTCAATCCACCAGAAAAATAATTCTCTAATAGCAAAACCCCATCAAGCAAGTCATATGAACCATGGACTCTGAACAATGTTGCTTTTGTCTGTAATTTTACACAAGCTAAATAGCTGTAGATTCTCTCCATTACTATTCATTTTCATGTAATGTGTACATGTAACTCTATGCTTACATCTCAGTCTTATGTGCACATATATGATTTATGGTAAAAAAAATGACTTTTAATTAAGCTGTATAATTTTAATAAATAGAAAATATACTAGAATATGCTTTATAACTTAATGTATTGTTCCCTTAGGAGAAGGCAGTTTTGTTTTATTACTCTGACTAACATAGAAAACAATAATTTTTCTTCTTGTTTAAGACAAACTATACCTAATTAGTTTATTTTTACCTCAGAACAAGTTCATACTAGACTAAGTGTCTTGTAATTGAATCTTAAGTTAAAACTTTACAGATATGCACAAAGACAGAGTTGTACATGTCTAATCAAGGCTATATATTACAAAGCAATCTAAGATATTATGCAATGCAGTTTCTTTGTTTGGTAAAAGTCTGACTGATAAACATGAGACTCTCAGTACATATCTGTCTGTCGTTTGTCTCACCAGGTGTTATGCTCATGGCTTTGATTTCAAGTCACAGTCTTGTACACCAGAAACAGGGAGGACATGTTGCCATGGTTCTTTACTCCCTCAGATATAGTAATTGTATCTATTTTTTGTTTGTTTTTCTGGTTTCCTTTTTTAATTTAAGAAAAATTTTAAGTACCAACTATAGATTCCTCTCTCATTCTTCATCCTATTCCCTTTCAGCCTTTCCCTTGACCTAACCTCCCATCCCCTCCTCCAAAAGGGCAAGAACTCCCATGGATAATCAGAAAAGCTGCCCTGCATCAAGCCTGAGCAAGGTGTCCCCCCATATGCAATGGGTTCCAAAATGCAAGGCCATGTCAGTAATAGATCTGGACTCCACTATCAGGGGCTTCTAGAGGGACTGGTCCAGTCACATAGAGGCTTCACAGTTGTCAACCTAAAGTTCACAGATTTCTATGAGCTTGGTTTGGTTTTCTCTATAGACTTCCCATCATGATCTTGGCCCCGTCCCTTGTTTCAGATGATCCCCTTTCCCTGTCTTTGATTGATTCCCAGAACTCTTCCTAGTATTTTTTTTAGTAGAAATATGCATCTTGTTTTATTACAAAATGTTTGCTGCTGAATGTGTTTATATCTATTTAGAACAAAAGAAAAATGAGTTAGAATTAGAACTTAGAACAAGAAAGAACTAGTAACCAGAAGGAATTAAAATACAAATAGAATTGAAACTGTACAGGTAGAAGTAGAGTTTTAGCAGAAGAATATAGAATAGAGTAAACAAAGAGCATTAACCAAACTGTGTGTGTGTGTG
>PVIH01009513.1:26643-82026 GCA_004025045.1 Sigmodon hispidus
TATCCTCAAGAAAGTTGACTAACTCAAGCCAGACTCCCTGGTGTGTGTGTGTGTGTGTGTGTGTGTGTGTGTGTGTGTGTGTGTGTGTGATTTATTGCTTTTTGAGATAAAAGAATATGATATTGGGAAGGTAAGGAAGTAGGGAAGTAACTGGCAGGAGCTCCAGGGAGGGGAAAGAATATGACCATAGTAGATAATACAAAATTCTCATAGTATAAAAAGAAAAGATTTTTAAAATAATTAAACAGTCTTTTTGAGTATCACCTGGCAAGATGTGGTGGGACATACTTTTAATTCTAGTGTTGGGGAGGGAAATCCTAAAGACCTCTGTGAATTCAAGACCAGCTTAGTCTATATAGTGAATTCCAGGTGAACCAGTTCTGACTAGTGAGACTTGTTTCAAGGAAATAAAGCAATAGCCTTGTCCATTTATGATTCATATGAATCACACCAATGACCAGCATGACATAATAACTCTAAGTATAAAGTAGTGGCATATAGACATTGACAGTAAACAATGGCTCTCTAGGTAGCAAATGAGGAAAGGCCACTTTATTGCCTAGTGGTTAACTTTTACCACAAAGATCATAATCTCCCAGAGAAAGAGCAAGGACTTTGAAATTCAGACCCTGTCAAGAGGTAAGCAGGTTCTGGTGCCTGATGCCACATCCAGAGAGTCACTCTCCAAGACCAGGGCCAATCTGTAAAGTCTGATCCCAGACTCTCCTTAGGAGACAGGACTAGGGTTTGGCTATGAGGGGCTCCTGCAGCTACATGTAAAAGAGTGGAACAGGCACAGCTGGCCGCACCTCCAACTGCATCAGCTTGAAGGACTGAGAACTTTGAAATTCAGACACTGTCCAGAGGTGAGCAGGTTCCAGTGTCTGATCACCCTTCCAGAAAGTCACTCTCTAGGACCAGGGTCAATCTGTAGAGTCTGATCCCAGACTCCCCTTAGCATATAGGACTAGGGTTTGACTATGAGAGGGTCCTCCAGCCAAACCTAAAACAGGGGAACCTTGTAGGGCCAGGCTCCATCTATAGGGAGAACGGTATCATCAAAGAAGGAATGAGGCATTGAAATTCAGACTCCTATCCACAGCAGAGTCAGAGATCGAGCAGACCTCTTGCTCAGAGGAGACAGGAGACATAAAAGCCATCTTGCCACAACTGTCTAGGAGCAGCCTAATCATGAACCACTGAAGCCGTGGGCAGATGCCAGTCCAAAAAATATATATATAATAATATAAAGAAAAACAAGGCAAATCAGAAGAAACTGGTGGTTCTAAATTTACAAGACCTGAACAGAGCAATGAAAAGGAAACATAAGGAAACAATAGCAAAAACAAATTTATGAAGATTATTGAAGCCATCAAAGAAGATATAAAAAATTCCCTTAAAGAAATAGAAGAAAATACAAACAAAAAATTGGAAGAGATGAACAAATCTTGGAAAGAAAACCAAGGAAAGGTAAACCACAAAATGAAAGAAACATTCCAGGGACTAAAAAGTGATAAGCAATAAAAAAGGCACAAAATGGGGCAAAGATGGAAATAGAAAATCTGAAGAAAAGAGCTAGAACTAAAGATACAAGATAACCAACAGAATCCAAGAGATGGAAGAGAGAATCTCTGAAGTGGAAGATTCAGTAGCAGAATTAGTCACATCAGTCAAAGGAGAAAATAAAATCAAAAAAGCCATGACACAAAATGTTCAAGAAATCTGGGACACCTTAAAAGACCTAACTTGAGAATAATAGGAATAGAAGATGGAGAAGAAGACCAGCTCAAAGGCACAGATAATGTAGTCAATAAATCATAGAAGAAAACTTTAATAACTTAAAGAAGGAAATGCCTATAAAGGTACAAGAAGCTTACAGAACCCCAAACAGATATTAACCCCAAAAAAGTCTGCTTACTACATAACAATTAAGCCATAAAACATACATAACAAAGAAAAAATGTTAAGAGCTGCAAAAGAAAACGGCCAATTTAATTATAAAGGAAGACATATCAGAATTACACCTGACTATCCAATGGAAACAATGAAAGCAAGAAGTGCTTGGTCAGAAGTTATACAGACACTAAAAGACCATGGATGCCAACCTAGACTACTATACCCAGCAACATTATCAATCACCATAGATGGAGTAAACAAGATATTTTATGACAAAGTCAGATTTAAACAATACCTATTTACCAATCCTGCCCTCTAGAAAGCATTAGAGGGAAAACTCCAAAATAAGGATCCCAGATACACTCAAGAAATAAAAAACAATCAATAATCCCACAGAAGAAAATCCCAGAGAAAGGAATCACATAAAAGCTATCACCAAAAATAGCAGGAAACATCAATCAGTGGTCACTAATATCCCTTAATAACAGTGGACTCAACTCACCTATAAAAAGGCACACACTAACAAAATGGATACAAAAACAGAAGCCATTCTTCTGCTGCATACAAAGACAGACACAGGCTCAGAGTAAAGAGTTGGGAAAAGATTTTCCAATCAAATCATCCTAAGAAACAAGTTGGGGTAGCCACCCTAGTATCTAACAAAGCAGACATTAAACTAAAATCAGTTAAAAGGGACCAAGATGGACATTACTTATTCATTGCAGTACAAACTGGTCAAGAGGAGATTTCAATCCTGAATATTTATGCTTCTAAAATAAGGGCACCTATCTATGTAAAAGAAACACTGCTAAAGATCCAATCCCACATGAATTCTGACACCCTAATAGTGGGAGACTTCAATACCCCGTTTTCACCTCTGGACAAGTCAACCAGAAAAAGACTCAACAGAGAAAAAAGGAATCTAACATAGGTTATGATGCTAATAGATTTAATAGACATTTAATGAAGATTCCACCCAAATTCAAAGGAATATGCATATTTCTCAGCTCCTCATGGAACTTTCTTTAAAATTGACCATATAATTGATCATAAAGCAAACATCAACAGATTAAAAAAAATGGACATAATCCCTTGTATCATATTGGACCACCAGGGCCTAAAGTTAGAATTCAACAATATCAGAAATCACAGAAGGCCTACCAATTCATGGAAAGGTAACATCACTCAACTGAACCACCTCTGGGTCAAGGAAGAAATTAAGAAAGAAATCAAAGTCTTCCTAGAATTTAATGAATATGAATCCACAATGTACCCAAACTTGTGGGATACAATAAAAACAGTCTTAAGAGAAAAATTTATATCACTAGATACCTATATGAAAAGCCTAGAGAAATTCCACACTAGAGAACTAAAAGCACAGCTGAAAGACTTGGACCAATTAGAATCAAACTCACTTAGAAGGAGTAGACAGCAGGAAATAATGAAAATTAGTGCTGAAATCAATACAATTGAAACAAAAAGAACAATGCAAAGATCCAATGACTCAAAGAGTTGGTTCTTTGAAAAAGTCAACAAGAGAGATAAGACCTTATCCAAACTAATGGAAAGGCAGAGAGAGAATATCCAAATCAACCAAATCAGAAATGAGAAGGGGGACATAACAAGAGACCCACAGGTAATCCAAAGAATTATCAGATTATACATTGAAGATCTATTTTCCACAATAATGGAAAACCTGGATGAAATTAACAGCTTTTTGGACAGATACCATTTACCAAAATGAAATGAAGACCAGATTAATTACCTAAAAAGACCTATAACCCTAAAGGAAAAGGTAGCCATCATTAAAATCCTCTCAAATAAAAAAAATGCTAGGTCCAGATGGTTTCAGTGCAGAATTATACCAGACATTCAAAGAAGAATTACTGCCATTACTGCTGAAACTGTTTCACACAGTAGAAACTCAAGGAATATTGTCAAATTCTTTTCATGAAGCCACAATTACCCTAATACTCAAGCCACTGAAAGACACAACAAAGAAGGAGAATTACAGACCAATTTCTCCCATGAATATTGATGCTACAATTCTCAACAAAACTTTTGCAAACCATATACAAAAATACATAAAAAAATATCATTCACTATGACCAGGTAGGCTTCATCCCAGAAATGCAGGGCTGGTTCAACATACCAAAAACTGTAAATGTCATGCATCATAAAAACAAACTGAAGGAAAAAAAATATGATCATATCCTTAGATGCTGAAAAAGCCTTTGACAAAATCCAACACTCCTTTATGATAAAAGTCTTGGAGAGATCAGTAATAAAGGAAAAATATCTCAATATAATAAAAGTGATTTACAAAAAGCTGACAGTAAACATTAAACTTAATGTAGAAAAACTCAAAGCAATCCCACTAAAATCAGTAACTAGAAAAGGATGTCCTCTCTCCACTTATCTATTCATTATAGTTCCTGAAGTTTTAGCTGAAGCAATAAAAGAATGAAAGATTAAAGGGATACAAATTTTAAAAGATGTGAAATTATCTATATCTACAGATGAAATGATTATATTCACAAGTGATCCACAAAATTCTACCAGGGAACTTCTACAGCTGATGAAGAACTTCAGCAATGTAGCAGGATACAAGATTAATTCAATGAAATAAGTAGCCCTCCTATACACTAAAGGTAAAAGGGCTGAAAAAGAAATAAGGGAAACATCACACTTTATAATAGCTGCAAATGGCATTAAGTACCTTGGAGTAACTAAAACCAAAGAAGTAATTGATCTATTTGACAATAATTTTAAATCACTGAAGAAAGAAATTGAAGGAGTTATCAGAAAATAGAAAGATCTCCCATGATCCTGGATAGGTAGGATCAACATAGTAAAAATCCCAAGTCTACCAAAAGCAATCTATAGATTCAAAGCATTGCACATCAAAATCTCAACACAATATTTTTGTACTTGAAAGAACAATACTCAACTTCATTTGAAATAACAGGAAAGCCAGGATTGCCAAAATAATTTTACTCAACAAAAGAACCTCAGGAGGTATCATCATCCCTGAGTTCAAGTTATACTATAGAGCTACAGTAATAAAAACAGCCTGGTACTGGCATCAAAACAGACTTGAGGGTCAATGGAATAGAACTGAAGATCAAGACATTTACCCAAAAATCTATGAACACCTGTTCTTTGACAAAGAGGCCCAAAACATTCAATGGAAAAAAGATAGTATATATAACAATTGGTGTTGGCATACCTGGATGGAATTGTGTAGAAAAATGGAAATAGATCTGAGCCTGTAACCCTGCACAAAACTCAAATCCACGTGGATCAAAGACCTCAACATAAACCCAGCCACTTTGAACTTGATAGAAAAGTAAGTGGGAAATACACTTCTACGAATTGGCACAGGTGACCACTTCCTAAATATAACACCAGTGGCACAGACACTAAGACCAACAATCAATAAGTGGGATCTCCTGAAGCTAAGAAGCTTCTGTAAAGCAAAGGACACTGTCAATAGGACAAAACGAAATCCTACAGAATGGGAAAAGATTTTCACCAACCCTACAAGTTATAGAGGACTGATTTCTAAGATATATAAAGAACTCAAGAATCTAGAGCCCAAAGCCTTGAATAACCCAATCAAAAAATGGAGTTCAGATTTAAGAAGGCAATTTTCAGCAGAAGAATTACGAATGGCTGGAAGGCACCTGAAAAAGTGCTTATCATCTTTAGCCATCAGAGAAATGCAAATCAAAACAACTTTGAGATACCACCTAACACGTGTCAGATTGGCTAAGATAAAAGGCACAGATGACAGACTATGTTGGAGAGGATGCAGAGCAAGGGGAACACTCCTCCATTGTTGTTGGGAGTGTAAGCTATAAAAGTGACAGCAGACTTTTTGCAATATGAATATTTTTTAAACCACACTAGCTCAAAACTCATCATCTGAATGCTTCCTACTAGTGTTTATATTCTTTCAGTTTTAAATTCCTGTATTCTTTGCTACTTTTTGTGGTAATTCGTTCTTAGAGTGCCTTTCTTCATAGATTCTCATTTCTTCAATGTATCTGTTAACATTTAAAAAATGAGTCCAAATTAAATGATTTGATTTTTACAACAAATAACCATAATAAGTTTTTCAAATTCAAATCTTACATTTGTCTGATTAGAACATATTAATGTGATAATATTCCATAAGTAACTGCAAACTGGGTTATCTGTAACAAGAGAAATTATATAATAGTTACAGACATAATGTAAAGTTAAGATGTTAGCAGGCTTCTACTTTCTGTGAAAGACTTCAGGGAAGAACATTGCTTTTCTTTCTAGGTTTATCATCGATTCTGGTGAAGCTTTATATTTCTTTGCTGGCAAAGTGAAGGCTGAAATTCATCCCTCCATTGTCATATGACAATATCCTTCTGTTTGTCTTCTATTCAGAATAAAGTCAGATTAGATTAAAGATGTATTTTACTTAGGCATGAGCATTTGAATTTATTTCTTCTAAAATTTCTCTATTTTACAAAAGGTAATATTCAAAAGTTTGTCAAAGAACATGATTTTTGGAGGAATATTAACTATGAAGTAGAATATTTCTTATGGCATGCCAAAATTCACTTTTGTCCCTTGTACAAAACAAATGTAATCCAATCCAATATTCCTTCAAATTTTAGACCCATATACATTAGCTATTTACATTATTATCACAGCATTATTAATATAATATGTTAATATATTCACATTACTATCAAATGTCATCGTAATGAGATATATATGGGGTACATTGTGTACTAAAATTTGTTAGTATCTACAGACTTATGCAATTATGTATGTAGTACTTAGAACAGTGACTAAAGGAATTCATTTGCTAGTAGCCCAAAGCAGTATACTCCTTAACATGGAAAACTCAGTTCATTTATAAGAAGGAAGGTAAATTAGCTTGTGGACAGATGCTTTTTCTTCTGCTGCCAAATACTTACTAATTATGTAAAATTGGCTGTCTTGATCCATATATTATTAGTTTAATGTTTTTATGTGAAAAGTGTTTACCTCTGAACATGGGCTTATTTTTAGCATATATCATGAGGATAGGCTGAGAATTTTCCAGTAATCAAGTACTAATGTTCTCTACTTTCTTTCATTTTTTACTGAAATCAGTTAAAAGAAATTTGGGTGCATTTTCCTTATATTTCTTAGAAACTTCTTCATTATACAATTTTAATATTTTTACATTTCTTAATATTTGAGAATTTCATAAAATATATTTTGAACCCCCTCAACTTTCCTTTCCAACTTTCAGGTTTCTTCTTCTTCTTCTTCTTCTTCTTCTTCTTCTTCTTCTTCTTCTTCTTCTTCTTCTTCTTCCTTCTCCTCCTCCTTCTCCCCCTCTTCTTTGTTTTCCTCTCCCTTCTCCTCCTTTTCCTCTTTCTCTTTTTCTATTTTTAACCCTCTTATTTTCCCACTGAGTCCAGCTTGTGTTGCCAAACGTGTCTTGGGAGTGGAGCCTGTCCCACACCAGTGGTCCCATCATTATCAGACTCATACTTCTTCTCCCAGAAGTTAACAAATGTCAATAGCTCCTCAACTATTTGTGGAATTTTGTGTTTACTCTTTGTTCTTTATGCTGTTCTTTGTTCTTTAGGTGGTTTGGCCAAAGCGTGTACATATTTTGTGCATGCTGTCACACTTGATGACAGTATATGTGTGCAGCTCCCCTGTTTTGTCTCAAAAACATTGTTTCTTAAAGTTGATGGCAATTCTTGACTCTAAAATATCCCCCTTCTGTCTGCAAAAATCCCTGAGTCTTAGAGCCAAGCATAGTGTGATCTGAATGTCTAATTAAGAGCTGAGCACTTCTCACTCTTTTGTTTTCTGCGCATTTAGCAGATGTGGATTTCTATGTAATTGATATCTACTGTAAGAATATGCTTCTCTGATGAGGGTTGAAAGATCCTCTGATTTATATGTACAGTAATAAGTTATTAGGGTTATTTTATTACTAAATTCATGTAACAGAATCATAAAATCATGTTTTCCCAATTTTAATTTTTAAGAATATTTTATTTATATGAAATAGTACATAGTAATTCAATCAAGCTTCTTTTAATTTTTCACAGTGACTACATTATTTCCAGTGTTCAATAAATGTCTTACTAATTTCTCTGTTTTACTTCAGTGGTCAATAATGTATTCTTAATTTCTCTGTTTTACTTCAGTGGAAGTGGCTTTAATGCTCATATTTAATGTATTATTCTATTTATGAGTTATATATACATATAAAATACACAAAAGTAATATATACATGTATTATTAAATGGTGATGAACTAATTATTTTCTGTACAAATTGCCTCATTTTCTGCTTTCACAATATTTAGACATCACTGTATCACGAAGTCTTATCAAAGAAGCAAAAGTTTCATAACATAATTTAGTAGATTCTTAAGTGCTTCTAGTTTTTAAATATGCTTTTCAGTATCAAAATTCTGTGTGAAGTTAGTATATAAAAAATTAATAAATCTTTGACAGATAACTATCACACACAGTTAACATTAAGGCTCAGTTTTGATATTGTATATTCTATGTATTTTGAAAATAAATAAAAATATACACCATTATATATGATATGAAGTAGGAAAAATGCCTTAAAAATTTCTCCACTTTACACTTCTTCAAAATAGCTTACACTGTCATAATACATTCTATAGTTATTTCAGAAACATTTCTTTACTTAGTAATTGGCAAGTTTCTTTTAAATTTTTTCAGAAATAGTTACATCATTTCAGTATTGAATAATGCCAAGTTACCTGTAGGTAGTGCAGTTTTTAAAATCATTTATAGGCTGAACATTATTTTGCCTTTTGGTGATTGTGAGTAAAACTGCTATAAGCATCTGTGTGAAGGCTTATATACAAATACAAGTTTCTTTTCTAACTTCTTTTTGGTAATATACTTAAAACTATATTTATTTTTGTTCAAAGATAAAATTCTTCTAAAGCATCTGTAAAATTGTTACATTTTCATCTGTCATAAATGAAGATGTAAGTCAAGGCCACTCTTATAGGACTTGATGTTGTAAGTGTTCTGGATCTTGCACATTCTAATAAGTGTACAGTAACAATTTTTTAAGTTATGTTATTCTGGCTATATAATGTGGCAATGCATTATTCTGAAAATATTTCTTTAAATTCTAAGATTTTTTTCCTGAACCTCACAGCAGAAGTTAATAATGCACCTTCAGTTCAGTTAACACTAAAGTCTGCCAGCCTAATTTGTACTCAAACTGTTTATTTACACTTTCTTTAAGAGAGCAATGTAATAACACCCCCTACTTGCTTTGAATTTTCCATATAATCAACATTTACAATCTAAGCTAGTGCTTAGCTCTGATTTGCTATCACTGCTCCACTGTGCCCTGACCTATACAATGCATGTGTATCATTTGCTTAAAGCATCAAATACTGAAGTTAAAAGCAACTTTCTAAAATTTATCGTAAAGTTTGAAAGAAATCATTTATGGATACTGCTTTACAAACAATGGTGTTTGTTATGTTTGTCAGTTGGGATCAGGCAAAGCTACTGACTTAATCCATTATAAAAATCTGATAAATATTTCTGTAAAGTAAAACATTCTTTCCCTATGTTTTCTATGATGTTCAGCAAATACAAAGTGAAGCTGTTTGTTAAGAACAGATGCCACTCAAGCACCACAGGCAGAGAGATATACAAAGAGAGAAGAAGATACAAATAAGAACAGGCACACAGACAGTGACAATATGTTCATAAGACAGCCTTTAGGCAGACACAGATTCAGATTTGTACAACTGACAGACTACGAATCAAGACACAGGGATCATAAATAGAAAATTTAAATTTAAACTCACTCATATTTCCCTTAATGTGACATTGATATTTTACTGGTGATTCAGAGTTAATCAACAATGCATAAAATTAGTGCAACATATTGTATGACGTGCCCTTGCATGATTGTTTATTATCTGTGATCTGTATATAATATTTTGTAAAATGTCTATTTATACCTTGGCCCTACTTTGCAATAAAGTTGTATTCCTATAGCTGAGCTTTTGGTGCATGTTGCATACTTTAGTCAGTAGGCCCATAAATACATATAATCTTTACAAGCATTTTATCCACATTTGTTAGTATTCTTTTCATTCTTTAGATAGTTTCTTTAAAAAACAGAAACTCTTGATTTTAATTGCATACGTTTATAAATTCTTGATCTTATAGATTATAGATTTGAAGTGAATCTACTCAATGCCCAGACTATGGCCATCTACATATTCTTCTGTTGAGGGAAATGACTATATGGAAGGGGGATATTTATGGAGTCTGGTAAAAGCCTGATGCAAGGGAAACTTCCTTGAATCTACAAGGAAGACCCTAGCTGAAACTCGTGGCAGCAGCAGTCATGACTTGAACTGAACTGGCCAACTCCTGAGATTTGATTGGTGATTTTCCAGGTTGTCATTGGAGAGCTTTTATTCAGTGACTGATGGAGGCCTATTCAAAGACCCTTGTCAAAACATTTAACCAAGCTGAGCATGTCTTGCTGAGGAGAATGGGGATCAATTGCAGGAGATAGGGTATTTGGAGACATCAGATGAAACTTCAAAGAAATGGATAGTTTGGATTATGGGAACTCACAGAGTCTGAACTAACAACTATGGGGCCTGCATGAGACTGATCTAGGCCCTCTGAATACAAGTTATACTTTTGTAACTTCGTCTATTTCTGGGAATCCTGGCAATGAGAGAAGGGGCTATATCTGGTGCATTGACTACCTCTTAGGAACCTATTCACCATGCTGAATTGCCTTGCCCAGGGAGAGGAGCTTGGTCTTATTTTTTATTATAAATAAGATTTTCCAATCAAATTGTCCTAAGAAACAAGCTGGGGTTGCCATCCTAATATCTAACAAAGTAGACTTTAAGCTAAAAGCAATTAAAAGGGACCAAGTTGTTCATTACTTATTCATCGCAGGAAAAATTGGTCAAGAGATTTCAGTCCTGAATACTTATGCCCCTAATATAAGGGCATCTACCTATGTAAAAGAAACACTGCTAAAGCTCAAATCCCACATCAGTTCCAAAACCCTAATAGTGGGAGACTTCATTACCTCACTTTCATCCCTGGATAGGTCAACCAGACAGAGAATCATTAGAGAAATAAGGAGTCTAACAGAGGTTATGATGCAAATGGATTTAATAGATATTTACAGAAGCTCCCACCCAAATGCAAAGGAATATGCACATTTCTCAGCTCCTCATGAAACGTTCTCTAAAACTGAACACACAATTGGTCATAAAGCAAATATTAAGTGATCCAAAAAATGGAAATAATCCCTTGTATCATATAAGATCACCAGGGCCTAAAGTTAGAGTTCAACAACATCAAAAATCACAGAAAGCCTATGAACTCCTGGAAAGTAAACATCACTCAACTGAACCACCTCTGGGTCAAGGAAGAAATAAAGAAATAAAAGTCTTCCTAGAATATGATGAAAATGAATCCACAACGTACCCAAACTTGTGGGACACAATAAAAGCAGTCTTAAGAGGAAAATTCATAGCACTAGATGCGTATATGAAAAACCTAGAGAAATCCCACACTAGAGAACTAACAGCACAGCTGAAAGCCTTAGAACAATTAGAAGCAAACTCACCTGGAATAAGTAGACAGCAGGAAATAATCAAACTTAGACGTTGGTCTTAAGGTAGCTTGATATTTCATGCTTTGCTAATATCCATGGGAGGCCTGCCCCTTTTAGATGGAATATGGAGGAGAGGTGGGATATGGAGGAGAGAAGGTGGGCAGGGAGGGAGGGGCAAGTGAGTGGGAGTAGAAGGGAAGCTACAGTCAGGTTGAAACTTAATTAATTAATTAAAAAAATAAAAATTAGCTTGAACATTTTTAATTCTACCTAGAAGTGCTCAAAATTTTCAGTTCTTCTATATACTGATTATTATATTTTAATGACAAGAATTTCTGAGTACTTATTTGAGATGCAGTTATAAGAATGAAAGAATATTTACATGCACATATCACCAGGCTTTTATTTAAATCTAATATATAAACACAAGAAAAAGATTTTGGCTACAGAGCATGTCCCAGTGCACTCTGTAGCAGGCAGAGATAAACTCTCCCTGCCACAGTCCCCCAAAGCTGCTGCTGAGAGAATTTGCAGGGCTACCTACCTCCAACTGAGCAAACAGATAAGGACTGGGGACCCGGAAGGACAGACTCAGACCCTGCCCAGAGGTGAGGAGGGGTCAGCAGGCCCAAGCGCCTGTATCCCTGCCAGGGAGAGTTGAGCTCCCATCAGTTCCAGTTGAGGTTCCTGGACCCGGTGCTGTCTGCAGAGCATGTCCCAGCACAATCTGTAGCAGGCAGAGGTAAACTCTGACTGTCACAGTCCCCCCAGCTGCTGCTAAGGGAGTTTGCATGGCCACCAACCCACCTCAAATTGGTCAAACAGAGAAAGATTGAAGACTTGAAATTCAGTCCCCTGAACAGTGCAGAAGTAGTGATTGAGCAGACCTTTTCCTCAGAGGTCACAGGAGACACACAAGGCTGAGTGCCACCATGACCAGGAGCCAACTAATCATGAACCACTAAAGCCAATGGCTGACACCAGTGCAAAAACTTACATAATAATATAAAGAGCAACAAGGTTACTCCAGAAGAAAGTGATGACCCTACAAATACAAGACCTTACCTGAGCAATGATGAGGAAACACAAGGAAGCATCACCAAAAATTCCTTTTTGATAATCATCGAAGCTCTCAAAGAAGATATGAAAAATAGCCTTAAAGAAATAGAAGAAAATGCAAACAAAAAATTGGAAGACATGAAGAAATCTATGAAAGAAACATGCCAGGAACTAAAAGCTGAAATGGAAGCAATAAAAAAGGCACAAAATGAGGCAAAGATGGAAATAGAAATTCTGAAGAAAAAAGCTGGAACCACAGATACAAGAATAACCAACAGAATTCAAAAGATGGAAGATAGAATTTCTGGAGTGGAAGACTCAGTAGCTCAAATAGATATACCAGTAAAAGAAAATAGTCAAAGTAAAAAATCCATAACTCAAAATGTTCAGGAAATCTGGGACACCATGAAAAGACCTAATTTGAGAATAGTAGGACTAGAAGAAGGAGAAGAATACCAGCTCAAAGGCACAGATAATGTTTTCAATAAAATCATAGAAGAAGACTTCCCTAACCTGAAGAAGGAAATTCCTATAAAGGTACAAGAAGCTTACAGAACTCCAAATAGATATGACCCCCAAAAAATCAGTGCAACACATTATAATTAAGCCACAAAACATACTGAACAACGAAAAAATTTTAGGAGCTGCAAAAGAAAAGGGCCAACTTACATATGAAGGCAGACCCATCAGGATAACGCCTGACTATAAAAGGGAAAAAAATGAAAGTTAGAAGGGCTTGGTCAAAAGGTCAAAAGTTATACAGACACTAAAAGAGAATGGCTGCCAAACTAGAATACTATACCCTGCAAAATTATCAATCTCCATAGATGGAGTAAACAAGATATTTCAGGACAAAGTCAGAATGAAACAATATCTATCTACCAATCCAGTACTACAGAGAGTATCAGAGGGAAAACTCCAACCTAAATACCCCAGATATACGCACTAAATCACAAACAATCAATAATTCCACAGAAGAATACTCCAGAGAAATGAAATACAAACAAGTTACCACCAAAAATTGCAGAAAATATCAATCAATGGTCACTAATTTCCCTTAATGTCAATGGACTCAACTCTCCTATAAAATGTCACACACTAACAAGATGGATACAACTGAAGCCATGCTTCTGTTGCCTGAAAGAAACATACCTCAACCACAAGGACAGACACAGGTTTAGAATGAAGGGTTGGGAAAAGATTTTCCAGTCAAATGGTCCTAAGAAACAAGCAGGGGTTGCAATCATAATATCTAACAAAGCAGACTTTAAGCTAAAAGCAATAAAAAGGGACCAAGATGGTCACTACTTATTCATCACAGGAAAAATTGGTCAAGAGGAGATTTTAATCTTGAATATTCATGCCCCTAATATAAGGGCACCTACTTATGTAAAAGAAACACTGCTAAAGCTCGAATCCCACATCAATTTTTATACCCTAATAGTGGGAGACTTCATTACCCCATTTTCAACCCTGCATAGATCAACCAGACAGAGATTCAAGAGAGAAATAAGGAGTTTAAAAGAGGTTATGATGCAAATGGATTTAATAGATATCTACAGAAGCTTCCACCCAAACACAAAGGAATGTACATATTTCTCAGCTCCTCATGGAACTTTCTCCAAAATTGACCACATAATTGGTCTTAAAGCAAATATCAACAGATACAAAAAATATGGAAATAATTCCTTGTAACATATCAGACCACCAGGGCCGAAAGTTAGAGTTCAATAACATCAAAAGCCAAAGAAAGCCTACCAACTCATGGAAACTAAACATCACTCAGCTGAACCATCTCTGGGTCAAGGAAGAAATTAAGAAAGAAATCAAAGTCTTCCTAGAATTTAATGAAAATGAATCCACAATGTATCCAAACTTGTGGGACACAATGAAAGCAGTCTTAAGAGGAAAATTCATAGCGCTAGATGCCTATATGAAAAACCTAGGGAAATCCCACACTAGAGACCTAACAGCTCAGCTGAAAGCCTTAGAACAATTAGAAGCGAACTCACCTAGAAGGAGTAGATGGCAGGAAATTGTGACAAGCTATAGACCACATAATAAAAAATTAATAAAAGTAAGTTAATCTAAAAAAAACTAACTGATAATGTGCTAAAAATATGGGCCAAACAATATAAAATATATAAACATACAATTTCATTTCTTTTAAAAAACGAAAGCCACAGACATGCTGACCAAGTTCCAAACCACCAGCGCCACACGCGCGCCAGACACAAACCTCCAGACGAAAACAGTCCAAAAA
This sequence comes from Sigmodon hispidus, assembly GCA_004025045.1. Classification (NCBI taxonomy): domain Eukaryota; kingdom Metazoa; phylum Chordata; class Mammalia; order Rodentia; family Cricetidae; genus Sigmodon; species Sigmodon hispidus. Next base: position 41,515 of record PVIH01009513.1, read on the forward strand.
AAAAAAAAAAAAAACATTTAACAACAGGAAATAATCAAACTTAGAGCTGAAATCAATACCATTGACACAAAAAGAACAATGCAAAGAATCAATGAATCTAAGAGTTGGTTCTTTGAGAAAGTTAACAGGATAGATAAACCCTTAGCCAAACTAATAAAAAAAGCAGAGAGGGAGTGTTCAAATCAACAAAATCAGAAATGAAAATGGGGACATAACAACAGACCTCCAGGAAAAACAACAGACCCCCAGGAAATACAGAGAAATATTAGATCATATATTGAAAATCTGTATTCCACAAAAATGGAAAACCTAGAAGAAATGGACAGCATTCTGGACAGGTACCTTCTACCAAAATTAAATGAAGATCAGATTAATTATCTAAACAGGCTTATAACCCTTAAGGATTTTGAAGCTGTCATTAAAAACCTCCCCAAAAATAAAAGCCCTGGTCCAGATGATTTTGGTGCCGAATTCTACCAGACATTCAAAGAAGAATTACTACTGTTACTCCTCACACTCTTTCAAACAGTGGAAACTGAAGGAATATTGCCAAATTCCTTTTATGAGGCCACAATCACCTTAATACCCAAGCCACTCAAAGACACAACAAAGAAGGAGAAATACAAACCAATTTCCCTCATGAATATTGATGCGAAAATTCTCAACAAAATTTTGGCAAACCATATACAACAATGTATAAAAGATATCATCCACCATGACAAAGTAGGCTTCATCCCAGAAATGCAGGGCTGGTTTAACATATGAAAAACTGTAAATGTTAGCCATCATAGAAACAAACTAAAGGAACAAAACCACATGATCATAGCCTTAGATGCGGAAATAGCCTTTGATAAAATCCAACACTCCTTTATGATTAAAGCCCTGGAGAGTTCTATGGTCACACTGGATCAGGAATACAGGGAGAATACCTAAATATAATTAAGGCGATTTACAAGAAGCCGACAGCCAGTGTGAAACTTAATGGAGAAATACTCTAAGCAATACAACAACAGAAAAACTCAAAGCAATCCTACTAAAATCAGGAACTAGACAAGGATGTCTTGTCTCCCTTTATCTATTCAATAAAGTTCTGGAAGTTTTAGCTAAAGTAATAAGGGAACGAAAAGAGATTAAGGGCATACAAATTGGAAAAGAATAAGTGAAGCTATCTCTATTTGCAGATGATATGATTGTATACATAAGTGACCCACAAAATTCTTCCAAGGAACTGCTACAGCTGATAAACACCTTCAGCAAGGTAGCAGGATACAAGATTAACTCAAAGAAATCAGTAGCCCTTCTATACACTAAAGATAGAGGAGCTAAAAAAGATATAAGGGAAACATTACCCTTCATTATAGCTGCAAATAGTATTAAATAGCTTGGAGTAAGTATAAACAAAGAAGTAACAGATCTATTTGACAAAATTTTAAATCACTGAAGAAAGAAATTGAAGAGGATATCAGAAAATGGAAAGCTCTCCCATGTTCCTGGATTGGTAGGATCAACATAGTAAAAATGGCAATTCTACCAAAGGCAATCTACAGATTCATTGCACTGTCCATCAAAATACCAACACAATATTTTTTAGATCTTCAAAGAACAATACTCAATTTCATTTGGAATAATAGGAAAACCAGGATTGCCAAAACAATTTTACTCAACAAAAGAACCTCAGGAGTTATCACCATCCCTGGCATCAAGTTATACTATAGAGCTACAGTAATAAAAACAGCCTGGTACTGGCATCAAAGCAGACTTGTGGACCAATGGAATAGAATTGAGGATACAGACATTAACCCAAACACCTATGAACACCTGATCTTTGACAAAGAGACCCAAAACATTCAATGGAAAAAAGATAGTATATTTAACAAATGGTGTTGGCATAGCTGGATGGTAGAGTGTAGAAAAATGCAAATAGATCTGAGCCTTTCACCCAGCACAAAACTCAAATCCAAGTGGATTAAACACTTCAACTTAAACCCAGCCACTTTGAACTTGATAGAAAAGAAATTGGGAAATATACTTCTATGAATTGGCACAGGTGACCACTTCCTAAATATAACACCAGTGGCACGGACACTAAGACCAACAGTCAATAAGTGGGATCTCCTGAAGCTAGGAAGCTCCTGCAAAGCCAAGGATACTGTCAATAGGACAAAACGCCAGCCTACAGAATGGGAAAAGATTTTCACCAACCCTACAAGTGATAGAGGACTGATCTCTAAGATATATAAAGAGCTCAAGAATCTAGAGCCCAAAACCTTGAATAACCCAATCAAAAAATGGGGTACAAATCTAAAAAGGGAATTCTCAGCAGAGGAACTACGAATGGCTGAAAGGCACCTGAAAAAGGGATCATCATCTTTAGCCATCAGAGAAATGCAAATCAAAACAACTTTGAGATACCACCTGACACCTGTTAGATTGGCTAAGATAAAAGACACAGATGACAGCCTATGTTGGAGAGGATGCAAAGCAAGGGGAACACTCCTCCATTGTTGTTGGGAGTTTAAGCTTGTTCAGCTACTTTGGAATGCAGTATGGCGATTTCTCAGAAAATTGAGATTCAATCTCCCCAAGGACCCAGCAATACCACTTCTGGGTGTATACCTAAAGAGGCACATTCACACTCCAAAGGTATTAGCTCAACTATGTTCATAGCAGCATTATTTGTAATAGCAAGAACCTGGAATCAACCTAGATGTCCCTCAACTGAAGAATGGATTAACAAACTGTGGTACATCTACACAATGGAATACTACTCAGCAGTAAGAAAAAATGATATCCTAAAATTCGCAGGCAAATGGATGGTTTTGGAGAATATTCTCCTGAGGGAGGTATCACAAACTCAGAAAGATAATCAGGGGATGTACTCACTCATTAGTGGTCTCTAAACAAACAAGCAAGAAAAAAAGCCAAGCATGGCCAAGCTGCAAACCACAACCACTGAACAGCTTGGTATCAGAAACACCCTGGACTGACCCTTCGGACCCCACTCCAACTATAGGAACACCTGACTCACTCTTGAGGGAGGGGGGACAAAACTGGATTTGCCAGGAGTGGAGACTGAACTAAGCATTATTGGGTCAGTGGGACCATAGGACTGTCTGCTGCCTGCTCAGGGAGGGGTTGGGGAGTTGTGAAGAAGAAAAAATGACCAGATGTGGTGGGAGGGGGAAGGGACCTTGAATAAGGATATACAGGGATGGAAAGAAAAATTCAGAGTGAAAGCTGAACACAAAGTAAATATATGTGTAGCAATCTTATTTGCATTATCACCCTTGATAATTCATGCTTATGATTTTTATCTTCTTTATAGTTATTGTTAACTTATCAGCATTTTAAATTCATTTTACTGTTTTTCTTGATAAATACAAAATAAATAAAGAATAAGGGAAAAAAATAAGTATATGTGTGTTTTCCTCCTTAAAAAAAATAGAAAATTGTGTTCTTCATGGTTTTATTATAAATGGGAATATTCAGTATGCTCTCATTCAATTCTCAAATTGAAAAATGGCTACTTAAGGTTATTTGTGATGTTAAGTTCAGATAACAATTATTTTTGACAAAATACTTCTTATCAATGATATTTTTTATTTTATTAATTTTTTCATGTGTGAACTTGATGGAAATCTAGACATATTTGAGAGGGGGGGTTATTTGAAAAAAACTCTTCCATAAAATTAATGGTCCTCTGACCCAGTGTTCCTCCTTTTTGAGAAGGGATACTTTTTAATTATTTTAATTCATTATTCGAACATTTTTAATTTTTATTTATTTATTTGTTTGTTTGTTTATTTAATGTGAATTGGTGTTTTGTCTGCATGTCAAACTGTGTGAAGGTGTCAGATCTTGGAATTACAGACAATTGTTAGCTGCCATTTGGATGCTGGTAATCAATTTCAGGTCCTCTAGAAGAACAGCCAGTGCTCTTAACCAATGAGCCATCTCTCTAGCCCTATTTAAGCATTTATAAAATATAAATCTATTTCAGCATAGTCTTATTCTCTACCAAATGAACCCAGGTCTTCTCCCTCTTTGTCCCCATGGAACTTTAAGTTCTTTTCCCAAAATCAAACAAAACCCAATACAACAACAATACTGTGAAAACAAAATAAAACAATGTAAAACAAAAACATAACAAAATCCTCCAGAAGCACACACACACAAAAAATGTGGGGTCAATTATATGTTGGTCAGGTAGTTTTGAATATGAGGCATACTCTAGAGTGTTTAATATACCCAATATCACACTAAAAATCTGATTTTCCCTCTGCTTGCAGGTATAAGTGACAGCTCAGTTGTTAACCTTTACTCAATGACTAGGTTTCATTCATTTATTTTTTTTAAAAATGTAATAAAATAAAATAAGGCAAAACAAAACTATCACTTCAGAATTAGATGAGATAAAACAACAGCAGAAAAAAAGACCCCGAAAGAAGGCAAAAAAAAAAAAAAAACACTAAACTGTTCCATAATGTATATGCAGAAGATCTGGTTCAGAACAGCAAGGGCCCTGTGCATTCTGCTTTAGTCACTCATTCTTGATTTTTTGATTTTATGATGCCTTCATAAAATTCCTTAGAGAAAGAAAAAAGAGGAGGAGGAGGAGAAAGTGGAGGAGGAGACAGAAAGAGTATAAAAGACAGAATGGAAGTAGAACACCAAGAAACTACATTGACTAAATGAGCATGGGCAAAGCTTATATGAACTCATAGGTACTGAAGAACAGTCTTACTAAAGGGTTTTCTAGACTAGAGTGGCTGTATGCACATTTGTGAGATATTATGTATGTTAATTGATATAGGATAGGTGGACTGCAGAGGACACTATTTCCCGTTGTTGCTCTACTCTTACTGCCTTAGAATAGGGAATGCCTGCTAAGCACTAGTATCCATCCATTTATTTAATCTACTATGCTCTTGATTGTGGGTGTGGTATGACCAATTACTTCTATGTCTTGCTACCATGACATTCCATAAATGACTTTACACTATTATGTAAAATTGTGGGGCAAGTAAACCCTGTCTTCCACAAGTAGCTTTCTGTTAATGTATTTTACCCCAGTAACAGAAGAAGGAGCTGAGTTCAAAATTCTGTAGCAGAAATGGATTTGTTATCTGATTAACTAGACCATGTGGATTTTAGGCATCTGGAACTATTTTGTCTTGATATATAAGGAAGAGTTAGTTACATTGACTAGAGAAAAAATTCTTTGAATTGGAAACAGAGCTTAATGGGTATTCTTGTGGGATCTTGGAAGACAGTCATGCAGGGAGAAATGCCACATATGAGGTCTGGCTTTTGTGGTATGACTGAAGGACAAAGACATTGTCAGTAAATCAACTAATGGTCATTTGTATTATATTTTGTGTTGGAATCTGGCTTAATTTTTTCATGCTACTGACAAATTGATTGAGGTTGAAATAGAAGATAGTGGGTTAATAATGTGTTTCATGATGGGAAGATATACAAACAAACATAACATTTTAGACAATGAAAGTAAAACAACAAAACAGCTGTAACTGTTAAAGAAATTATCAAGTTGAAAGAGAAACTTAGTGTAAAACACTGAAAAAATATGAAAGGTATTCTTTAGGTAAAAACCTTACCCCTTGGATGATCTATCTCATGAAATTCAATTTTACTTAAACAAAGAAAACTTGAGCTAAAGTTCTTGTTCCTCAAAAGAAGTGGCCTATCAAGTTGTGTACATGGTCCATTACTCAGTAGAATGTGCAACATTAATCCAGGTTTTCAATACCCCATTCTAAGGTATCAGCAAACCTTAGCAACACATCATCCATATGGTACTCCCTTTGAAGGAACAAAAATAAGAGATTTGGGAATCATGTTGCATTGTTAAGGAATTGTGTGGCATGGTTAGCATCCTTTAAAAGTACTCCTGGGAGCCATATTGGCCAAGCCTAACTTTCACTGGTGGCTCCAGCATACTGAGGATTGCAGGATCATTAGATATATAATGAGGAAAGTTGCAGGGGTTAATAGATATGAGCTTAGAGAGAAGTTGCATGCCATAATGAAATTGGCTGAGTAGTATACTAACAAAGTCTTTTAGAGCCCAGATTATTACAATAGTACTCTCAAGATAATAAACATTGAGATTTTGGATTTGATGTTTATCTTACTTTATTTTAGAGTTGGCTTGGAGTTAGTTGACCCATGATGTATCTCAATTCTATAATTTTAGAGAAGGAAAGTTTATTCTGTGTCATCATATTTTTGCTTTTAAAGTGTTAGATCTATGGCATGCAAGATGGCTAGCAGGAAAATGTAATTGTTAGATATAAACAGATGACCTGATATTGAGCCCCCTAAACCATGAAAATGTAGAAGGAACAAACCAATTTTCACAGTTGTTTTGTGACCTATACATTTCTAGCACACATAGATTATACATACATTCAAACAATAATAATAATGCCAGAATTTTATTGTAAAGATCATGAGAATTTTTAAATTTAAACCCCATTTTACATTCTGAGGTAAATGTAAGACATTGGAGATAAGGAGTGGAAGATTATGGCTTATGGAGACATACTTGAGTATCAAGTTGACAATAGGTAAAGCTGCAATGATTATTCCTGTCAACTTGACAAGACCTAGAATCACATGGAATAAGAACCTTTAAGAATGCTTGTCAAGATTGTCTTGATTATGTTAATTGATGAGAAAAGACTCATTTCAGTTGTGGCAGGATATGACATGGATTGTCTAAATAAGAAAATGAGCTAAGTACTAGCATTCATACATTAATTTATTGTTCTTAACTCTTTACTACAATTGTGATGTGGCCAGTTACTTCAATTTCCTGCTTACTTGATATATTTTCTCCTTTAAGTTTGTTTTGGTTAGTATATTTTATCATACTAAAAAGAAAGTAAATGAAGACATTATATTTCTATCTAAATACACACAAATTCCTCTAGACAATAAATAGAAAGATCTCTATTTTCTATTTTCTTTACCTTACCAAAACTGTTTCTGATTTTTAAACATGAAAGTCTTATAGAAAAATGAATTTATCAAATGGTTAGGCTTAGAGAGGACAACTGACAACACAGAGAGATTGGGAAATCAGACTTGAATCATTTTCACTAGTTTGAATGTTGAACCAAATTCAATACTAATGGCCTACAAGTACAAAGAGTTACACAAAGCACTTTGTACTTAACACACAATTTGCAGATAACAACTAAATACATCATTTTTTGCAATTAAATTTAAAGGATACAGGATGATTTTCAATTATAAAGCCTCCCCTCAAGTGCCATTTGTGATTATTGGAGGTCCAATTTTGGCTCATTTTTATCAAATGGCAACATTTAAATCAATGTTTGTGTGGCCAATGTGAAATATTAATTGATGAAAAGATATAAAACAAAATTTCTATTAATCTCATTTTTGCAGCTTTACATAATATTGTGATGTGTTCGAAGGGAAAATATAGAAATAATATATATAATTATCACACATTCTATTTATTTCTTATGATTTTCAGTTATATTTAAAATGGAAACATGAAGAGAGGGTGAATACCAATCTGCCAACTATCATTTGTGATACTAATCTGAATTTTCCACATACATACAGCTTGGTAGCTAACATAAGACCACTCAAAATATTCACAAAAATACTTATGGCCCTCAAAGATATTTTTGATTAATAAAATTCAATTATTTTAATATATTTTAAATAAACACATATATATCTCTCTAGTACATTTTGAATCAAGAATGATGATTTAGGTTTGTCACAGAATCAGTAGTTGCCTAACAATCATCCTAGAAAATTCCCATCCTACAGTATGGCTTCAAGGAAAAAAATGAAAAATTGTCTGCTAGTCTGCATCTATGTGTTATAGAGATGTTTTCTATGGCTTGTAACAATACCTTCTCAAGAGAGGAAGAATAATCATGGAGTTGACTAAACTCACAAGAAACTTACAAGTCTCAATAAGTTAGCATATCATGCAAGCATTTTATGAGCTCCTTCTGTAAACTTATGCGAGCTGTAAAAATTTGCTAGGGGAGAAAGTGCTTAAATGTTACAACAGCCTGGAAAGTGTTGCACAAATTTTAGTTTTATTAAAAGAGACTCAGAGGCAGATATCAGGGAAAGGCTGAAATATCAGAGAGAATCACCACAGTCAAATCTCACCCAGCTAACTTCCAGCTTCCTCAGCCTTACTCCTGATCACTTCTAATGCCTTCTCTGTCTTCCTATGCCTTCCTTAATTACCTTCTTTGCCTGAGCAGTTTCATGTTAAGATTAAAATTAAAGTCATGAACTACTGCTTTTTGGTAGTTAGCCTTGAACTCATAGAAACACAGAAAGTCTTATGACTCTTTAATCTGTAGTTATGAGATTAAAGGTTTAGGACACCACTCCCAGTCAGTCCCCTACCACCACCATCCCACCCATACCCCACCACAGCTTATGCTGGGATTAAAGGTGTGTGTCATCATTGGCTGGCTGTTTGGCCCTGTACTCACAGAGATCCATGCTGAGAAAAATGTGTGTGCTCCCAGACTAAGAAAACTCTGTAAACAGGAAGAGCAGAGAAGAGCAAGAAAGATGCCAGACAAACACAAGCAGACTCAGAGGAAAGAAGATAACCATGCTGTTCTGAGAAAAGGTACCAAGCCACATGGCTAAACAGATTAATGGAAATAGATTGAGATAAAATGAAAGAGCTAGTAAGCAGTATGTATGAGCCATGGGTCAATCAGCATAAAACCAATATAAACCTATTTGTGTGATTTTTTGGGGGCAAATTGGCAGCAGGGCTGTGAACAGGCCCAAACCTGTGGCTAGGCTGAAAGTCCAGGCCAGAAACTTATTATTACAGAACCTAAGAAACCTTAAGGAAATCACTTCTAAAAAAAGTAGCAACCCTATTTCTGAGCAGAATTCCAACAGGACATGACATAACAGCAAGAATTTCCTAATGGAATTAAATAATATAAAAAAGTTTTAGAAAAGGAAGCAAAATAATTGTCACATCTTACACAATAAATGGTATGACAGATGCTATGTCAATTGTACATCTAATATATAATTAATATCTAGAATATATAAATAACCTAAAATTAAATACCTAATCTCCAAATGAATAAATGGGCAAATTATTTTAAAAAATAGATTTCAAAAGAAGAAATATAAATTGCTGATAAGTATATAAAAATGTTATTTGGTCATATGTTACATATTTAATAAAACCTGAAATATCAAGAGATCAGCACACAAAAACTAGACAGACATAGCTCAGGAACTTCTTAATCTTTGAGTATAAGCCCAAACAGTCGGGCTTCAATGCCATACACTTTTAATCTCAGCACAGGGAAAGCCAGGAATGGTGACCTATGTTATTAATCCCATAACTCCAGAGACAGAGATCTTTCTGTGTTTCTGTGAATTCAAGGCTTACTACCAAATAGAGTAGTTCCCACTATTAGTCCTAACCTGGATGTGATTCAGCTCAGCAAAGAAGGTATTTAAGGGTATTTAAGGCAGGCATAGGAAGACAGCAGCAGCAATTAGAAGCAACCAAGAGTATGGCTGAGGAAGTTGGAAGATAGCTCGGTGAGATTTGACTGTGGTGTTTCCTCTCTGATATTTCAGCCTTTCCTCTATATCTGACTGAGTCTATTTCAGTACAATCCAAATTTGTGCTACAATGTTCAAATATAACATGGTAGATTACAAAATGATTACATATGCCCTGATGTAGATTCAAGATAAGAAATAGATTATTTCAAAAGCAATAGGAAAAGAGCATCAAAAATTACAAAGACAGGGATAGAATAAATGAAAATGTGGAGAAGCAAAACAGTGCCTCAGCAAATTACAAGTATTCCCACAGAATGCCAACTCCTCAGCTCCCCATCTGGGAGGGCAGAAGAAATCATAGCAAAATCATAATCCAGGTGTTTCTGGTGCCATAATAGACTGCACCCCTATTGCACAAACTCCAGTTAGTATATAATGAAAACCTGGAGCCAGATACTGGGGAAATACTGGAATATCAGAAACAAGCAACAAGCCCCCAGGAAAACTTCAACTGAATAACTCTGAGTTCTCAGTGAAAAGAAAAGTGTCTGGAAAAGGTAAAAAAACAAAAACAAAAACAAAAACACTTTTCTCTTGATCTGCCCAGCTCCCTTAACAACTCCACATTCTTCAAGCTAGGATTAAATGTATGGGTAACCACACACTGACCTGTCTTGGCTCTGTGATTGACTCTGACATTACAGATTACTTTATTACTATATATAATATATAATATCTCCTTTTGTGTCAAAGATAAAAATTTTTAACTAACATATGAAAAAGTATATAATAGGTACATTAGCTATAAATGACATATACAAGCAATAATTACATCAGTAATGTCCAGACAAGGAACAACTGACAAATTCAAAGAAAAGATTCTAATATTTATCCTATTTTGGTGATTTCAAAGAATTGTACTAAAATCATTTTCTATCTAACTTGTATTACTAGCTGAAAACTATGTTTTGACGTCTCTCAAATTTACAAAATTTAAACTCTTTGTGAGTTTCATTTTTAAAACTGTCACTAGAAAACTATAATTATCTCATCTTTCTTTCTCTCAGAGACCCAAGAAGGAAATAATATTAACTAACAGTAAGTGAAAGCAAGCAACTCAAAAAAACATGTGAAAAGTGAAACACATGGCTGTGTGAACAATGACCCAAAGTTTGTCTGCAGTGTTGGAGCATCTATCTTTGACCTACAGGTCTAGCATAACTCATAGACTTCGCTACAAAAAAGGATTTTTTGTATTTAAAATTTTTTACATATATACCACTGCTCCCCCTCCCTTCCTTCCTCCCAGTTACTCCCAATCCTCCCTCAGCTTCCCCCATCCCATTCCCCCATCCATTCCCCCAAAGAGTCCCAAGTGGGTCAGTTCAGTCTGGCATATCCAGTTGAGGGTGATCTAAGTCCCTCACCTTAGTATTAAGTCTGAGTCAGGTGATCTACTGTAAGGAATGGGCTCCCAGATGTCATTCATGCACCAAGAGCATAGTCTGATCATAATGCAAGAGGCTTCACAAACTGTCCAAGCCATTTGATAGTTATATGCCATTGGAGGGTTTAGTTCCTTTCCCTGAAGTTCTCAGCAATTGTTTTTGATTCAATGAGCTCCTAATAGCTCTGGTCAACCATCTTTGTGGGTCTCCTCTTCATGATCCTGATTTCTTTGCTCATATATTCTCTTCTTTTTCTCTCTTCAATTGGACTGAGAGCTCAACCTGGTGCTTAGCTATGGACCTCTGCTTCTTTCTCTATCCATTGCTGGATGTAGGTTCTATGATGACAATTAGGGTGCATATTCATTTGATTATATGGGAAGTTTTGTTTAGGCACCATCTCTACTATTGCCTGCTGTCCTAACAAAGGACATCTTGTGGGTTCTCAGAGGTTTTCTTAACACCAGGTTTCTTTCTAATCTCACAGGGGCTGCTTCTATCAAGATAATCATTTTTCTTCCCTCTCTGTTGCTCCTCTCTCACTCAGACATCTCCTTCTCTCCTGATTTGTTCCCACCTCTCCTTGGTTGCTACTCATTATGATCCCAATTTACTCAGGTGATAGTCTCTATTTTTTTCTTCCAAGATGGATCACTGGATAGCTCTTAACTTTCTTTTGTTGTCAAGCTTTTCAGGGGTTATGGTTTGCAGCCTGGATATTCTTTTCCTTTTGTCTAAAATTCACTTAAGATTGAATACATACAATGTCAATATTTCTGGGCCTGTTTTACCTCATTCAAGATGATATTCTCCAAATCCATACATTTGCCTGCAAATTTTACAATGCATTTTTTTTTTACAGTTGAGTAGTACTCCATTGTGTAAATACACCACAATTTGTTAATCCATTCTTCAGAGGGGCATCTAGGTTGTTTCCAGGTTCTGGCTATTACAAATAATGCTGCTGCTATGAACATAGTTGAGCAAGTATCCCTTTAGGTATAATTGACCATTATCTTTTGGTTATATGCCCAATAGTGGTATTGCATGATCATTTGGTAGATTGATTTCTAGTTTTCTGAGGAACTGCCATATTACTTTCCAAAGTGGTTGCACATGTTTACACTCCCACCACCAGTGGAGGGGTGTTCCCCCTTGCTCTGCATCCCCTCCAGCATAGGGTATTTTCTGTGTTTTTGATTTTAGCCATCCTAACAGGTGTAAGATGGTATCTCAAAGTTGTTTTGATTTGCAGTTCTTTTATGGTCACTTGTAATTCTTCTTTTGAGAATTCCCTTTTTACCTCTGAACCTACTTTTAAATTGGATTATTTGGGCTTTGGGGCTAAAATTTCTTGAGTTCCCTATATATGTTAGAGATCAGTCCTACGTCTGATGTAGGGTTGGTGAAGATCTTTTCCCAAACTGTAGATTGCCATTTTAAAAGATACTTCTACTTTGTCCTGGCACAATTAGAAAATTTTTCTTTGTGTGTCCCACTTGTCCATTTTGATAGCATACTGTCAGCATTTGAGACAAAGGGACATTCTTGCCCAATGTCTTTTGCCACAAAAAAGGTTAGCTTCATATGGAATTTCTTCAATGCCCATCATTTTCTCTGAAGTAGATTGGTGCTGCCTGGTGTAGACTTCTTTATGTCATAAAATAATGAGAACCTATGTAATTAACATATCTTAAATGTCATATTTTGTAGATATCTGAATTATTTGAATGTGACATGTCCACCTAAAATATATCTCTGTTTGACCTTGAAAACATACCTAATATGAGTATAAGTTTGATTGTAATGTCTAACTGCTTATTTATATTTCTCTATATCCTAATTACTTTGTAATAATAATAATCAAGGACCAACAATTTATAGTACATTGTTAGATGAACTATATAGGTACAATAACTTGAACAAGCATAGAAATATAAGTGTAGTAACAAAATTAATCTCAAATTGTATAAATATGTACAATTTGTATGAAATATACAAAAGTACAATCCAATGTAAATTATTTAAAACTAGTAATTACTTTTTAAAGTAGATTCAATTATTATCTATTCTTATATCCTATCAATTTATATTCCATATTTCTCAGAGTATATTCAATCATCTACTCTTTTATCCTATCATCTGTATTCCCCTTTTTGCAGAGTAGTTCAATAATTTCCCCTTCTACTCAATCATATCTGTATCTCCCTTTTTCTTTTACTTTACCTTTTTTTCAAAGAAAGACTCTAAGTCCAATCTCCATTATTTAGCTTTTTTCTAAACATAACCAATAACAATTTGTAACCAATTATGCTAAACAATGATAATCTTCCATAAACCATTGAAAGACCATGAATCACCCACCCCATCTCATAACCTGTTCTTAAATATACTTCCTGCTGGTGACAACAGCATCTTTAGCGGTTCCTAAAAATTTTTTGCTAATTTTCAAGTCCTAAAAAATGTATCTGTATAATAGGAAAGTGTAGGGCTTGTCTCAGATCCTGGCTAGTGTATTTTATGAAGCTGGTTCATCTTAAAATTGTCCTGAGCAGTTTGTAGTCCAAATCTGATCTTTGGCTGGTGTTTTCAGCCTAGTAGCTCTGTCATATTCTGTATGAAACCATTGTTGTGGGTCCCCATCTTCCCTTTTGAGACCTCAAATGTTGCAATCGAGCATCATCATGGTTCACTGCAGAAAACTGATAAGAAACTCAAACCCAAAACAATGTACAGGAAGGTAGATAAAACCTCTTTTTCTAGAAGTAACTAGTACTCTAAAAGAATATTAATATTATGAAAAAATATTTATAATCTTATAAATTTTGATATAAACATTTATAGGTTATAGGATTAGTAACAAAAATAGCCTCTTACTTTTATTCTGTCCCATATTATGTGGCTCTTCTGATGTGATTGAGAGATTTTGCATTTTCCTTTAACAAGCATCTTTGGATTTATTGAAGGAGAGAACTTGAGCTCCAAAACCAGCTTCAAATTAAAATTAAACTAGGACTTCAGCTTTTCTTACAAATGAAGAGATATAGATGTTAAGCAGTGAGATTTTATCCTAAAGAGTGTACTGGTACCCATCGGTCTCATATTCCTTTGCTTGTAATTTCATTTTTCTGAATAGCCTTCCCTTTTGCAATTGATGTCTAGAGGTCTTTGATTTCTACAAAATGTGTATCTCTCATTTTATGTAATAACAGAAATAAAACCTTGCCCAAATTCTTGTTTGATTTTTCTTACAATTTAATAAATTGTTACATGGGTGTATGAGCCATTATTTCTCTTTATCCAGAGTTTCTCTATTTGAAATCAAGTCTTTATCAATTTTGATGGTATCCTTAACTTTTCTCCTCCTGCAGAAACATAAGTAAAATCCCTTCCCCAACGTAGCACATATCCTGGTTTCTATTCTGAGGTCAACATGTGTTTGAACTAGACAGGGTGATTTAGGTCAGTAGGATTTTACCTGGGGTTCATTTCTTTTCAGCAGCTGTTTCTTTGTCATTAGCATTGAGGAAATTCGAAGTTAATAAAACATTATGTTGTCTATTTCTTGGGGTCTTTGTTACCCATTTCTGTTTATTTAGCATATTCTACAAAGGTTATAACCTTGCCTTTGACTGCCTAATTATTCTTTTGCATTGTGAGTTAGCATTTTTAAAAGCCAGAGATTCAATTATTCTTCATCTACCTTTTGAATCTGGTACCCTTTTGTTTACTGTTAAGGCCAAACTTTTTGTTGTTGTTTTTTAAAATTTTTTATTTTTGAATAAAGTCTCATTTTTTTATCCATGTATCCCCTTGTTCAAACACCCTTCCCCCTCCTTCCCCTCCCATTCACTCTCTCTTCTCTCCATCTCCTCATCTCCTTGCTAGCAAGGACAAGAGGTCCCAAAGTGGCTTAGTTCAGCATCCACTCCAAGCAAGTCCATGTTCCTCATCCCAGTCAATCTTTGTTGAAAAAAAATCTGTAAAGGTTTCATTTGGCCCTTGAATTACCTTTTGAAAGATTTAATTTTCTTTTCTATTTTCTCAGTTCTTTCCCATGCATTCAAGGCTACAATTCAGCATAAATCTAGGGTATAATTATCATATAACAATTGCCTTTCTACATCACCATAATCTCCCAACCCAAGAAACTGGCCTTGGGAGATTTCTATGCCTCTATCTTTGCTTATTTGTTCTATTGTTTTAGCTTTATTCATCTACCATAACTGTGGTACAACCTCCCAAATAGCTGTACCCATATCTCACCAGTTTTTAGAGATAATTTGGTTACAGGGTGACCAATAATTTAACATTTCTTTTACAATTGGCTAGTACATATCATAAATGACTATTATTTCCTTGAATATCTTTAAATCTAACATTTGAACCAGAGTCCACACACAGTTTCTATCATTTTGTAATTTCTTTAAAAGTTACTGGATATACTAATTTTGGCTTCTGCCCACACAGTTTCTATCATTTTGTAATTTCTTTAAAAGTTACTGGATATAATAATTTTGGCTATTTGAAAGCCTTAGGCTGTTTCTCTGTAATCTTATGAGAGATTGTTGGGATTGGTTCTTTAAATTTCTCTGTCTGGGTCTAAATATCCCTATGTTTTCATTTACCAAGCTTTTCTAAGGCTTTCCAATTGACACTCATGTTAACTGACTTTCTAAATCATAAAACAGAAATAATCAAATAATATTTTTAGTAGATAGTCTCATCTATGGTATTTCCCTTCTTTTTTACTGGTTCCAGTTTCAAACTCTCTACAGTGATAGCAACAAAATACAAACTACCTTCCTCATATTACTTTTTCCCATTTTAGGTAAAAATTTCTCTGTCTGCCTTAAACAAATTACCCTTTGTAAAAAACTCCAATTTACTAAACAAACTTATTGTCAATGATGATTCAGATGACTGTGGAGTGGGGCAGTTACCTAGTGTTGTTGCAACCCAAGAAGACATCCAAAAAGAGAAAAAAAAAAACTCACAACCTTCCAGGAGAGGGAAGCCATTGTATGAAATATTTACCCACATGTAGCAGGCTTTGCCTAACTCAGAGCAGAATACCTATTCAGTCAGTAGTGACTCTGGCCACCTGCAGCTCTGGCAAGCCAGAGGCTCTTTTTTTTTTTTTTCTTTTTTTTTGCAAACTTGTGAACCAAAATCAAATATTATAAGAACTCTAGTTAGTATATAATGAAAACCTAGAACCATATTTTAGGGAAAAGCTTGAATATCAGAAACAAAGCACAGCCACCCAGTCAACTCCTCAAGCTTATCTCCAGAAATTGTCCAACTCAATGCCCTGAGTCCTCAGCTAAATGGGAAGGAAAGCATCTAGGAAACCTAAAAATCCCACTTCTCTTGCTCTATCCAGCTCTCTTAACTCCCTCTTTCCCTATTCCTAATGCTAGGATTAAAGCGATTAAAGGTGTGGATCACCACACGATGACCTGGCTTGGCTCTGTGGCTGACTCTGATATTTCAGAATAATTTTATTAAATATATATCACCACATACACCTTCCAACAGGACAATTACATAATTCTTGCAAGCCTCAAATATATTTTATGTTTTGATCAGAGAGTGACACCTCCATCATGATGTATTGGCTAGTAAAAAGGAGTTCCTCTTTATCATTCTCTACATTTCAGAGGGCTGTAACTGGGTATCATATAAAAAAAACAAATTATTTAAAAGCTAACTATCATAGGACAAAGGGAAAGAAAATAATCACAGGTCAAGTTGCCTGAGGCCAAACTGCACAAAGATCAGTATGAGGTATCTGTAAATGACAGTCCTGTAAAGCAAGAGAACCAGATACTAACAAGCCAAAAAGTACAAATGGCTGGAGGCTTGGCTCAAAAAATGAAATATACAAGAAAGTTTAGGGAAAGTATCCAGGCTCAGAAAGAAAAATATGACATATTTTATCCTATTTTTAAAATCTAGAATAATCTAAAAGGCACAAGACAGAGTAGGGAAACTGTTTGAGGAAAGGAGGCACAAATCAAGAATATAATAAGGGGTTATGGAAGTGAGTGATGAAATTGCATTGTTTGTGTATTAGAATGTCATTTTAATCATCACTATTTTGAAGAAATAAAAAAGAAATTATCTTCCAGGCAGTGGTGGTGCATGCCTTTAATCCTAGCACTTGGGAGGCAGAAGTAAGAGGATCTCAGTGAGTCTGAGGTCAGCCTAGTCTACAAAGCAAGTTCAAGGCAAGACTGTTATGCAGAGAAACTGTGTCTCAGAAAAAACAACAACAAATAGAAATTATCATTCACATCACACACACACACACACACACACACACACACACACACACACGAAACAAAAATGTGCTATGAGGTAACACTTCCCCAAGGACATTCATGGGTTACTTGTGGCCCCTAGCAATTTATTTTGAACAATGTAGAATTAAGCAAATAAAAAGATATCTGGAAACCAACCAATGTCTAGCATTCTAAATGTTCATTTTTTAGACCTTTTTACATATATGTGAAAACATCAGAAAAAGATACTTCTCTATTTTATGAGCCAGCAGTTGATGTTCATAGACAACAGAAAATGTCTTCCCATGACTCACTGACAACTGCTAGGATAGAATTCATATTATTTATTTCTCAACTGGAGCTTATGCAGTTAAGTTGAATAGCTTTGAAATCAGGAATCTGAAATTATCTGGTTTGATTGAATGATAATATTCACATTAAAAAAGCATTTAGACTACACTTTGTGCCCTATAAATGCATGTTAGAGAATTAAAAATAGTACAAGAGGTAAAAGGGAGCATTATTTGAATTCTGCTGATCAAAATGCCATTGGCCTCTATCATTTCTTTTTCATTCCACCTGGTGTGTATACCTGGGAGAATGTTTGCAAGAGCTCCAGCTGGTGTACAATAGAACATTCTACTAAAAAGCAATATGAGCTTCAGGCATCAAAGCACACCTGTGCCTCATTTGTGCCATTGAATTTAACACAATAAGTACACTATTACGGTGGACTTGCTGTGCTTCCAGAATATGTACACAGGACAACTAAAACACCATCTATGCTCCTACAGAAATATTCATGTCTGAATATGTTCTGGGTTTGATATTTCATAAATGGCCTTTTTTTCTGAATAGAACCAGATCATGTCTCAAGCAGAAAATAAATCACTGTGTGTTGTTTTTTTCCATTAATTAATTCACTTATGTGAATTGCAATGGTACCCAATGTATCATATCTAAGCAATATGGCAGAGATGAAAGGATGAGTAAATCATAGCATCTCTCTTAATAAAATTTTAGTGTCTGTTGATGAAAGAGAAATAATATAAAATAGTACATATAAAAGTTTAACAATTTTATACCACAATATATTTTCAAACATTTCTGTGCTTATTTTCTAGAACATACTATAATGTTTCATAGACTATATCAGAAGATCATTCAAAATGACTTATTTTCTTCATTTAAGATTGAATTCTAAAGAAAAGGAACCAAATGACCTTTGAAAATAATGTATTTTACTAATGTAGGTTAAATTGTGGCAAAATTATTGTGATTGTCTCTCTGCAGAACACAATCAATTTTATTATTAACCTCACCTTTAACAACTTGCTGTATTTTTTAGTTAGTATGAAAAATAGGGGAAATTAATCTAAAAATACAGTTTATATACACGTGGAAAATTGACGGCATAAATAATTGTTAAAATCCTATTGGTAAGTATTGATAATATACATAGGTTTTCTACTTCTCAGTTTTTCAAAGGGACATTTGATGTCTGTTTCCCTAGTGTTCACACTGAATACTGACTCTGACAATAGCCATTACCTAGATCCGAATATCAGGTCATCTCACTGTGGCAAGTAAACTTCTTGGTAATGAATTCAACTATGCACATCAAGGTATATTCTTTAGTGTATGACCTTGTCCATGAGAAGAAGTTTCCATTTACTACTCATTCATCTAGACCTAGTAAGCCAATAATTTATTGTTTATCCAGGTGGGTTGGTTTTGATACAAAATATAATAAATGAAATTATTAATATGAACCTCCTTTACTGAACATAATGTTTTTAAGGATTGTCTGTATTTTAAAATATCAAAGAATATAATTTTTATAAGATTTCACCACAGTTGTTTCATTTCATACTTCATAGAAATTCTGTTTATTTCTGTCTTTCACTTATCTAAATAATGTTATTAGCAGCACCATATGAATTTTTATGTGGGCACATAGTATCAATATATTTGATCAAATTTTATCTATCTATTTATAAAGATTAATTTAGAATGTTTCTTTTGTTTTTGGATATACCACAAGCATTTGTTTACAAGGGATGCCCCTGTTCTACTTTGTATTTTTGCTAGTAGTTTCTGATATTTCAAGTGCCTCCCAAAATTTTTCACATTTGTATTGAACTGTAAGTCCTATAGAAACATGACTCTTTGAAGGAGCACACACTGATTTCAAAGTGACTGGACTAATCTACTTTGTTAGATTTTATTCAAAAACATTAGGCAATAAAGGTATCCATTGCCTCTAAACTCACCAGCATCTTCTGTGATTTAATATTTTGATAATCATTTTGACTATGCTGAGAAGGGAAGGGTCCAATGGAAATATACAAACTTATGGTCATACAGACAATCCTGGTGAAAATAGATGACTTTGAAAATAAGATCTAAATGCTAGCATTTAAAATTTTAAAGCAAAATGGGACTTTATGGATGTGGTGGCAAGGACAGGGATGGGAGGGAGATAAATCAGGTGAAATATAAGAAGAAAGAGAATATACTGCATAGAAATGTTTAAATTATTTTCAAGCTATCCATATGTAATTGCCTTGCACTCATTATTGTAATTTCAATATTTTAAAGTATTTTATTGTCTTAATACTCCAAGACTTGTACCTTCATTTCACTGTAATATTATTGGTTTATACATTTTGAAATGTTGCTACAACAGTAGACTGTTACTCCACTTAGTTCTTAATTTTTTCTTAAATAATAATTCAACATGCTTGGTATGTTTTAAATTTGAAAAAGGAAAAACCTTTTCATTTGAGCTTGGAAATTTTTAAAAAAGTGTGAAAAGGGAAAACAATCTATTATAGCCAAAAGATACCTTTTCTGTTACAGAACAAGAGGAATTCTCTTCTATTCTTTTACCTTTACCAAAAATAGCTGAAAATTGTGCTCACCCTATTGGAGAACTTGACTTTATAAAGAATTCCCTAACCACCAGTTTTTACCTTACTCAGACTTTAAGTTCAGAGAACATTTTTCTTGATGGTGTCTGCATTGAGTTAGACTTACAAGAAATCAATTATAGAATCAAGGAAGGCTTCTTCCATGTGCTTATACAAAAGTTGAATAATGAGTCACTCTGGCAGTAATCAAAGAATTCTGGGTAGTTTACTTCATTCTTTAAGCACATTCCAATATTCTTGATCCAGAAAAATGCTTTACTTCACCCTTGACTGTTGCTCGTGTTACTTCTTGTTCTCTTGCCTGCATTATACACACTTCTTTTTCTTACACTTATTTTTCTTGAAAAATTTTTTGAAAATTCAGTATTCTTTTTTGCCATAGTTCAATACAGTTTCTAGTAAAGTTAAGCAATGTATATATTTTACACTGCATGTATAATTAAAATTATAATCATTTTTAACCTAAAAATCTTAACATACAAAATACAAGTTTATATGTATATTTTAAAAATTATAATACAAATTTTATATCACATTATGAGGAATTTCCCTTATGAGGAATGTCCATTTTATTTTTATGTGAATTTTTCAAAAATTTGAAATTTAAAATCTCAACATATTACATTAAATGCTTGCATCACTGTTGAAATTACTGTGTTTACAATAAAGAGCACACTAAATTTTAACTACTGCTCCTTTAGAGAGATTTATACTTACACAGTTACACCATATATGCCATTTTATGGTCATGATGTCTATCATAATAGGTTGAGATCCACTGCCATAGAAGAACACTGGAATGAATGGTTTGCTCACCCTCCTTTCATATACATTGTTCTAGTGATCTGGGCCCTCCTACCTCAATTATCAGTCAAGAGAATCCCTTCCAGGCTTTCCTACAGGCCAGTTTGATGGAAGTGTTTTCTCAAGTGAGGTTCCTCTCTTCACAGGTGACTTTAGTTTGTGTAAACAATCAACCCTTGCATCAGTTAATATCCAAAGTATGTAAATAATTAAGCAACCAGGTTTATAAAGGGCCAAGGGATCAAAAAAAAACTTTTCTAAAAAAGAGGCAAATTATTACCTGATAAGAGCGAAATTCTCAACTTTGTTGACAAAGAAATTCAAAGTGAAACACCAATGAGGTATAACACCACATTGGTGTCAATGGTTATTATGAACTAAAAGAAAACAAGTGTTGCTGATGATGAAATTCAAAATGAACACTTATTTTCTATTGATAAAACATAGATTAAAGCAAACATGAAAAAACTATTTGCACCATATGATCCAGTATTACAACATTTATAAGGTGCTTACAAATGAAAGAACAGAATTTCTAAATTGCTATTTTCTATAACTTTGATAAATTATAATAAATAAGGGTTAAACATATCTTTTATGTGAAAAAGTTTGAAATCCTCGAAACAGAATATAATTTTGGTTACTAGGGCTAAAGTAATGAGATTTGTTGAAGACTGTTAATCAAAGAACATAAAATTAATCATACAGGAGCAAATAACAAGATATATACTACAACATGAATACTGTATTAACAATGTGTTCTACTCTAGAGAAATTCTGAGACTAGATTATTAAGTGTTCTAATCACTAGAAATGAAAAGTGTGAAATATAATGTATTAAGATATTAATTAACTCAATTTAGCCACCCCACAATTTGTGTATGTTTTGAGAAAGCATTGTACATGATAAATGCATAGAATACTTATTTGATAATTCAAATAATCAATAAAAATAAAGTTACTAGTTGTATCACATAAGAATTCAGACTATTAAATTCTATAGCTATTATGGTTAAAGTATTTCTTCATTTAATATTATTGTATGTATTTTAGGAGCTAATATAGCTATGTGTATACATATAGCAGTATGCTATTACCAGACTAATCTTAGTTTTAATATAAAAATGTTCTAACGTTGTTTAATAAAAGATATTCTGTAAAGTCTCATTTTGTATTTTAATAAAATCACTGTGACTTTATTTATTTTATCATCATTTTGCTTTTGATTTATTTGTGTTTTCAAATCTATCTTATTTACAATATAATTTTATAAATGAAAATTATTTTCATGTATTGCAAAAATCTCTGTGTTTTAATGAAATAATTTATAAAATTTATAGTTAGTTATTGACAAAACTGGATTTGTTTTCCCAATTTGTTTTCTCTATGCTATATGTGCCTTTTTTCTTCTCTGAATCACATTTATTGCCTCAGTTTGCCTTTATAGGAGTTCTATAATAATTACTTAATTTTATTTATTTATTTTGAATGATATTTTTGTTGTTATAAGGTGAGTAGTATAAACTCTAAATTATAATTTATTTTCCATATGTGACAAATTAATTATGATTATAAAGATTCAATCATATTTATTATAGTACCATCTCTAGTGCACTTTTATGCTGCTATTGTAATACACGATAAATTAGTTAGTGTACACAATTTTATTTGTTTTGAAGTTTCTTAAAGAAGAAAGCAAATATAACACCTACTGAGTTTTCTATATAAATCTTATTTATGTTTTGTCTTTTTCTTTGTGCTTGATGAGATTCCATGGCAGTTTACAGTGGGTTTTATTTATCTGATCATTGTATGTTATTGTGATTCACCTTTGTTCTCAATCACCATGTTTGTGTTGCTATCTTCAAATATTATATATGTTTGTATATATGAAATATTTTATGCTCTTAAAATATGTTAGAATAATAGGTATTATGATGATTTCTGCTATGTACATATATTCCAAAATTCCCTTTTCTTCATTAAAAAGCAACATTATTGTTTCATGGACACAGTCAGTCCACTGTGAGATGTATCTGTGAGAAAATTCTGTTGAACAGCAAAGTCCTTGAATCCTTCTTTGCTCTTTATTTCATCGTGTGCTCTAACCTGCTCATATGCTCGCCATTATATCATTTTCTTTTACATTTCTCTTATTTAGTTCATTCTTACCACAGTTTCTTCTGTCTATATTCTTCCCAGAGTCCCAAGAGCAGACAAAGAGTCAGAGATACTCTCACTCCCACTGTTTGTAGGCATACAAGAACAAGCTAAATAACCACATCAGTTACACAGAGGACTCAGTTCAGACCCAGGCAGTCTCTGAGGTTGCTTGCTTCAGTCTCTATGAACTCTGCTTAACTGATTCTCTGTGTTATATTTTCCTAGTGTTCTCATCCCTCTGGTCCCACAATGCTTCCACCTTCTTTTTCAGAGTTCCCTGACAGTGACAGTTCCCACTAATGTTTGACTGTGCATCTCCACATCTGCTCACATCAGTTGTTGGATAAAGCTTGTCTTATAATGAGTGGGTTAGGAATGATTTAGTATTGCAGAAAATCATAAGAAATCATTCTATTGACCTTTTTTTGGCCAGTCATGCTTGGTTCTATTCTAAGTCCCTGCGGTATCCAGCCTTTTGTCCAGGCCATCCAGGCATATTTAGACATGGGCTCCCTATCAGTAGTGTAATCCTCAAGTTTAGCCAGTTTTGGTTGGGCACTTTTATAAATTCTACACCAACATTACCCAGCATATCTTGCTGGAAGGGGAAATTTTAGGTCAAAGATTTTGTGGTTTGATTGGTATCCCACTCCCAACACTTAAAGCCTTGCCCCTCAAACAAAGAGTAGATAAAGAAGCAGTACACTTACACAATATAATATTGCTTAGCTGTTAAACAATAATATGAAATTTTTAGGCAGATGGATGGAACTAGTGAAGTAATGCAGACCCAGAAAGTCAAACTTAATTTGTATTCAGTTCAAAGTGGATATTAGATTTTAAGTAAAGGATAATTATATAATCACACAATAACCCACAGAACCAGAGAAGCTAATAATAATAATAACAACAACAATAATAATAATATCATTTAAGCTGTAGCACTCCTAGAAGGCCTTTATGCTAGCTCCAGAAATGAAAACATAATTCTTTTAGACTGCCCAGAGTATTAGTTAAATGAATATGTTTTCTATATGAGGTATCTGAACTCATACTTTATTATAGTTATTCAAACTAAATTAATAAAATAAGATAAACAACAAAATACATAGATATTTGCCTCTATTTGTGAATGGAAAGTATTTAATAAGGTTTTATACATCAAAGATTATTCTGTAAGACTATACTATTGACAGCCTTAGTTCACCTTTAAGAGTAGAGGGTTTAATAAGAGGCCTTTAGACTCTGAGTTTGGCGTCAATGGTGATTCTGTATCCTAAATAGTTCTCTCTTTGTTTTCTTCATAAAATATTGACCACTTGATGCCATAATTCTTTACATTAGAGATCAAGCAAATATTAAATTTGATCCATCCACTCTATGTGATGAAATACAGGCCTTGTTGTTTTATAGGTAGAGTTTACTCAAAGTATGCTGGTTTGTATGAGAAATATCTTCCACATCCTCTGATATTTGAATACTTAATACCCAGCTCACAGTGATATTTGGGCAGGTTATGAAATCAGCCTTATTGGAAAACATATCATTGGTTGGGAGGTTTGAGCGTTTATATTGTTGTCTCACTTCCAGTTTGCTCTCTGATTCCTGTTTATGATTGAAAATTTTATTTCTTAGCTTCCTGCTCCTGCCACCATGACTTCTACTTGCTGTAATTCTTACAGCCATTACAGAGTCTCCTTCTGGAACAGAAAATAAACCTTGTCTTTAATAAGTTGCTCTTGACCATTTAATTTTCTATACCACTAGAAAGGAAATAATACACCTCTTAAAGTATGAATAATAAATTTTATAAATCTAGTGATCTCTTTGGGAAAGAATTGATCAAATTGTCATTCATAACATATATCCTGCTTAAATATATCTTAAAATATGCTTTGTCAGTACTCTTTATTCTATACATACTCATGACGGTTAATAGTTGTCAATTTGGCAGAAGTTTAAATTATTCTTAAGTCATTTGAAATAGAATTATCCTTAAGTGATCTGTGAAGGAAATATTCAGCCTACACATGAGCAGCAATTTTTATTCCTTATGCATATATGAAGAGGCACCAGAGAATACTATTTTCATTTTTTCCTGTTCACTTTCACCTCTGACTACCATATGTATCACCTTTGTTACTGCTATGACTACAGATACTGCTGATGCATTTTTTCTGAGTTGTTTCCTTAACCTAATCTTTTTCTAATGAACTTACCAAAAATATTTTTATATTTGTGTGTTCAACTAGGTACACTTATACAAGCCTGAAAAGTAGAAAATGGTCCATAACCTATGGAAATAAAGGTTTTGAAGACAGGAATCTAGACAAGGAGACAAATGTGAATGTGAGAATAATAAAGGGAAGTTTAAAGCAGGAAGTGGAATGAAAGGGTAAAGAAGAAGAGAGGATGTCAGTAGAAGGATAACTAAAAACAAAATTTTCTGAAAAAGCCATCTGAAAACACATATGTTTATAAATTTGCGAAGAACTTTTTAGATAAAATAAAAAAAATCTAATTGTTGTGACTGAATATGGGGGGTTTGTTGCTTCAAGTAGTCATAGATTAGCAAATAAAATAAAACTCAGTTTAAGGCATGAAATGCATCCCTTAGAATTATCCATCAGGAAGTGTCCCTGAAACCCCCTAAACAATAGAAGCTATTTCTGTTACTCTTGGTTTTCTACCAGATCTTGATGTTCAGATCCTATTTTTACAGATAGCATTTAAAAAATAAAAAAGATATTAAGTTGCTACTGACCTGGAAGCTTCCTCCCTGCTGTAGCTTTGAGGGTACTATAAGACACCATACAGACTTTTAGAGGAGAAAAATCATCAAAAAGTGTAAGATATACCACTGGTGCATGAAGTTCATGGTAAAAAGCAACAACTTCTGGTTTGTTTTAAAGAATATTTCACAAAGAGGAAACATGTAATTCGTACTGGAAATCTGGCCAGGAACATGGGACTGGTAATACCAAAGGTGCTAAGGGAGATCCCATTATCACTGTTTTGCTGAATGAATACAGTAAAATTACATTATAAATATTGTTTTGTAACCCTGTACATTAGTGCAGCTTTCATCCTTAATCAAAGAAGCAGCTTTTCTTTGTAGTAAACATAGTTTAATACAGATACCCACAAGTGAAAAATTGTAGAGAAAAATTGACTGCATTATGTCAAGCCTTAAGTAGGGCATCAATAGCATATATCTCTTAAAACTATGGCTTATCATGAAAGAGAATCTGGGATTATTCTAGTAGTTAGACAATAGGAAACATTCTGGACATGACAGAGGTGTTGTTCTGTGTTCTTTCAAAAGATAAATTAATTCAGCATTCCAACATAAATTGTGTTGAGACACAGGAGATTCCATCACTGAGGAAGAATCGACAGTTGAGGCTGCTGCAAGAAAAAAAGTCAGTTTTCCATAGTGAGTTTACCATTGTTAGGATGGCAGTGCTTCACTGTATAAGCCCTACACTCATGTGCAGACTCAGTAATGATTAGACATTTAAAAATTTAATTAATTAATTAATTAATTTTACATTCTGACTGCAGCCTCCCTTCCCTCCTGTCTTTCAACTCCTTTCCAATAACTTCTATTGGCACTTCATTCAATATACCCCTCCTCCATATTCACTCAGAAAGGGGCAGGCATCCCAAAAGCACCAGCAAGTCATGGCATATCAAGGTGTTGTAAGACCAAGCTTCCTGCCCCTGTATTTAGTCAAGGCAAACCAGTGCATCATGAAGAATAGGTTCCCAAAAATTGGCAAAAGCAACAGAGACAGCCTTTGCTACCCCTGCCAGGAGTCCCAGAAATAGATCAAGCTACATAACTGTCACATATCTGTAGAGAGCCTAGGTTAATCTAATGCAGGTTTTCTGGTTGTTGGTTCAGGGTTGGATTCATAAAATGATTTAAAACCTAATAGTGTTGTTGAGTCCTAACAGTTCCCTTGGAGGAGGGTGTAAGATGGAGGCATAGAATCAAGAATATAGATCCCTGGAGTCAGTTGAAAAAGCAAAGGACTCCTTAACTCTTTTATTTAACAATGGGAAGAGCCTTAAATCCTCTCCTCCCAGTACTCAAGCTATGTCACAGTCTGGTGATTGCATAGCTGTCACTCATTGGCTGGGCATGATCAGGAGATATGACAGTGCAGTGCGTGTAGCTAGGCAGATTCCAAGTGAACAGGGGCATTGGACAACAGCTATTGCTAAGCCCACAGCAGACTCCAAGTTGCCTCATGAGGAAGTAAGTGATATGTATGCTTGTCAACTTGTTTGAGCCAATTTTTTCTTCACTATAATCCTGTCTAACTACACTAATAAAATGTGAAGTTTTAACAATATCTTTTGTGGGAAGTATCTAGGAGAAGTCATGAGAACGAACAAAAGACTAGATTAAATTTATACAAGTATGAAATACTCATAGAAAAATTTCTTTTTTTATTGTTATGAATAAAGAAGTCGCATTTTCCATCCTTTTATATCCTTATTCAAGGGCTCTTACCCCTCCCACCATATTAGATCATTCTCTCTTCTCCACATCTGCCCATCCCCCCATGGGCAGGCGGTCCCAAGGTCCCAAGGTCCCAATATTGCTTAGTTCAGCCTCCACTCCTGGCAAATCCAGGTTTCTCCCCCGAACATCAAGACTGAGTCAGGTGTTCCTCTAGGGGGAGTGGAATACAAAGAGTCACTATACGGTGTTTCTGATCCCAAGATGTACTTTGTAGTTTGGGAATGCTTTGCTTTATTTTTCGTTTGTTTGTTTGTTTAGAGTCCAAAAATGAGTGAGTACATCCCCTGCTTATCTTTCAGGATTTGTGACACTTCATTCATGAGGATATCATCCAAATCCATCCATTTGCAAATTTTAGGATATCATTTTTTTTAATTCTGAGTAGTACTCCATTGTGTAGATGTACCACAATTTGTTAATCCATTCTTCAGTTGAGGGGCAACTAGGTTGTTTACAGGTTCTTGCTATTACAAATAACACTGCTATGAACATAGTTGAGCTAATGCCTTTGGAGTGTGACTGTGCTTCTTTAGGGTATACACCCAGAAGTGGTATTGCTGGGTCCTTGGGGAGATTGATTCTCAATTTTCTGAGAAACCATCATACTGCATTCCAAAGTGGCTGAACAAGCTTACACTCCCACCAACAATGGAGGAGTATTCCCCTTGCTCTGCATCCTCTCCAACATAGGCTGTCATCTGTGCCTTTTATCTTAGCCAATCTGACAGGTGTTAGGTGGTATCTCAAAGTTGTTTTGATTTGCATTTCTCTGATGGCTAAAGATGATGAACACTTTTTCAAGTGCCTTTCAGCCATTCATAATTCTGCTGAGAATTCCCTTTTTAGATCTGAACCCCATTTTTTGATTGGGTTATTCAAGGTTTTCGGCTCTAGATACTTGAGCTCTTTAAATATCTTAGATATCAGTCCTCTATCACTTGTAGGGATGGTGAAAATCTTTTCCCATTCTGTAGGCTGTTGTTTTGTCCTATTGTCATTGTCCTTGGCTTTACAGAAGCTTCCTAGCTTCAAGAGATCCCACTTATTGATTGTTGATTGTTGATTTTAGTGTCTATGCCACTGGTGTTATATTTAGGAAGTGGTCGCCTATGCCAATTTGTAGAAGTATATTTTCCCCTTTCTTTTCTATCAAGTTTAAAGTGGCTGGGTTTATGTTGAGGTCTTTGATGCACTTGGATTTGAGTTTTGTGCAGGGTGACAGACTTGGATCTCTTTGCATTTTACTACATACTACCATCCAGCTATACCAACACTATTTGTTAAATATACTATATTTTTCCATTGAATGTTTTGGGCCTCTTTTTCAAAGATCAGGTGTTCATAGGTTTTTGGGTTAATGTCTGGATCCTCAATTCTATTCCATTGATCCTCAAGTCTGTTTTCATGCCAGTACCAGGCTGTTTTTATTACTGTAGCTCTATAGTATAACTTGAATTCAGGGATGGTGGTACCTCCTGAGGTTCTTTTGTTAAGCAAAATTGTTTTGGCAATCCTGGCTTTCCTGTTATTCCAAATGAAATTGAGCATTGTTCTTTCAAGGTCCAAAAAATATTGTGTTGAGATTTTGATGGGCAGTGCATTGAATCTGTAGATTGCTTTTGGTAGAATTGCCATTTTTACTATGTTGATCCTACCAATCCAGGAACATGGGAGAGCTTTACATTTTCTGATATGCTCTTCAATTTCTTTCTGCAGTGATTTAAAATTTTTCTCAAATAGATCTGTTACTTCTTTGGTTATAGTTACTCCAAGGTTATTTAATACTATTTGCAGCAATTATGAAGGGTAATGTTTCCCTTATTTCTTTTTCACCTCTTTTATCCTTGGTGTATAGAAGGGCTACTGATTTCTTTTAGTTAATCTTGTAGCTTGCTACATTGATGAAGGTTTTTGCCAGCCATAGAAGTTCCTTGGAAGCATTTTATGGGTCACTTATGTATACAATCATATCATCTGCAAATAGAAATAGTTTCACTTCTGTTCCAATTTGTATCCCCTTAATCTCTTTTCGTTCTCTTATTGCTTTAGCTAAAACTTCAAAAAATATATTGAATAGATAAGGGGAGAGAGGACATCCTTGTTTAGTTCCCAATTTTAGTGGAATTGCATTGAGTTTTTCTTCTTTAAGGTTGATGCTGGTTGTCGGCTTCTTGTAAACCACCTTTATTCAATTTGGGTATTCTCCCTGTATACCTGATCTCTCCAGGCCTTTAATCATAAAGGAGTGTTGGATTTTTGTCAAGGGCTTTTTTCAGCAGCTAAGGATATGATCTGGTGGTTTGGTTCCTTTAGTTTGTTTATATGATGGATAACATTTATGGTTTTTCCCATGTTAAAACATCCCTGCTTTTCTGGGACACTTGCTTGTGGTGCATGATAATTTTCATACATTGTTGTATATGGTTTGCTAAAATTTTGTTGAGAAATTTAGCATCAATATTCATGAGGGAAATTGGTTGGTAATTCTCCTTCTTTGTTGTGTCTTTGAGTAGCTTGGGTATCAGGGTAATTTTGGCCTCATAAAAGGAATTTGGCAATATTCCTTCAGTTCCTAATGTGTGAAATAGTTTGAGGAGTAATGGTAATAATTCTTTTTTGAATGTCTGTTAGAATTCTGCACTGAAACCATCTGGACCTGGGTTTTTCTTTTTGGGGAGGCTTTTAATGACAGCTTCAATTTCCTTAAGGGTTATAGCCCTGTTTAGGTAATTAATCTGATCTTCATTTAATTTTGGTAAATGGTACCTGTCTAGAAAGCTCTCCATTTAAACTAGGTTTTCCATTTTTGTGGAATACAGATTTTCAAAGTATGATTTGATAATACTCTGGATTTCCTGGGGGTCCGTTGTTATGTCCTGCTTTTTATTTCTGATTTTTTTGATTTGGACACTCTCTTGCTGCTTTCTGATTAGTTTGGATTAGGGCTTATCTATCTTGTTGACTTTCTCAAAGAACCAGCTCTTTGATTCATTGATTCTTTGTATTGTTCCTTTTTAGCAATTATATTGATTTCAGCTCTAAGTTTGATTATTTCCTTCTGTCTACTCCTTATAGGTGAGTTTGCTTCTAATTGTTATATGGCTTTCAGCTGAACTGTTAGGTCTCTAGTGTGGGATTTCTCTAGGTTTTTTATATAGGCATCTAGTGCTTTAAATTTTCCTCTTAAGACTGCTTTCATCGTGTCCCACAAGTTTGGGTACGTTGTGGATTCATTTTCATTAAATTCTAGGAAGACTTCTTATTTTCTTACTTTCTTATTCTTTCTTATTTTCTTCCTTGACCCAGAGGTAGTTCAGCTGAGTGATGTTGAGTTTCCATGAGTTGGTAGGTTTTCTTTGAATTTTATGTTGTTGAAGAACTCAGACTTTAGGCCCTGGTGGCCCGATATGTTACAAGAGATTATTTTCATTTGTTTGTATATGTTGTTACTTTCTTTATGACCAATTATGTGGTCAATTTTGGAGAAAGTTCCATGAGGAGCTGAGAAATATGTATATTCCTTTGCATTTGGATGGAAGCCTCTGTAGACATCTATTAAATCCAATTGCATCATAACCTCTTTTAGACTCCTTATTTCTCTGTTGAGTCTCTGTCTGGTTGACCTATTCAGGGGTGAACATGGGGTATTAAAGTCTCCCACTATTAGGGTGAGAGAATTGATGTGGGATTCGAGCTTTAGCAGTGTTTCTTTCACATAGGTAGGCACCCTTATATTAGGGGCATAAATTATCAGGACTGAAATCTCCTCTTGACCAGTTTTTCCTGTGATGAATCAGTAATGACCATCTTGGTCCCTTTTAATTGCTTTTAACTTAAAGTCTACTTTGTTAGATATGAGGATGGCAACCCCAGCTTGTTTCTTAGGGACCATTTGACTGGAAAATCTTTTCCCAACCCTTTACTCTAAGCCTGTGTCTGTCTTTGTGATTGAGGTGTGTTTCTTTTAGGCAACAGAAGGATGGCTTCTGTTGTTGTATCCATCTTCTTAGTGTGTGATGTTTTATAAGAGAGTTGAGTCCATTGATATTAAAAGATATTAGTGACCACTGATTGTTTTTTCTTGCTATTTTGGGTAGTAACTTTTTTGTATTTTCTTTCTCTGGGGTATTCTTCTGTGGGTTTATTGATTGTTTGTGGTTTCATGGGTGTATCTGGGGCCCTTAGTTTGGAGTTTTTCCTCTAATACTTTCTGTAGTGCTGTATTGGTAGATAGATATTGTTTTAGTCTGACTTTGTCATGAAATATCTTGTTTACTCCATCCATGGTGATTGATAGTTTTGCAGAGTATAGTATTCTGGTTTGACAGCTATTCTCTTTTTGAGTCTGTATAACTTCTGACCAAGCCCTTCTAGCTTTCATCATTTCCATTATATAGTCAGGTGTTATTCTCTCAGGTGTTATTCTCTTGGGTCTGCATTTATATGTGAGTTGGCCCTTTTCTTTTGCAGCTCTTAAAATTATTTCTTTGTTCTGTATGTTTTGTGTCTTGATTTTAATGTGGCGCGCTGACTTTTTTGGGGATCATATCTATTTGGTGTTCTGTAAGCTTCTTGTATCTTTATAGGCATTTCCTTCTTCAGGTTGGGGAAGTTTTCTTCTATGATTTTATTGAAAACATTATCTGTGCCTTTGAGCTGGTATTCTTCTCCTTCTTCTATTCCTATTATTCTCAAATTAGGTCTTTTCATGGTGTCCCAGATTTTCTAAACATTTTGTGCTATGGCTTTTTTGGTTTTAGTATTTTTTTGTCTGATATATCTATTTAAGCTACTGAGTCTTCCATTTCAGAGATTCTATCTTCCATCTCTTGAATTCTGTTGGTTATGCTTGTATCTGTGGTTCCAGTTTTTTTCTTCAGATTTTCTATTTCCATCTTTGCCTCATTTTGTGCCTTTTTTATTGCTTCTATTTCAGCTTTTAGTTCCTGGCATGTTTCTTTCATAGATTTGTTCATCTCTTCCATTTTTTGGTTGTATTTTCTTCTATTTCTTTGGGGGAATTTTTCATATCTTCTTTGATTGCTTCTGTAGTCATCATAAAGGTATTTTTGCTGTTTCTCCCTTCTGCTTCCTCTTCATTTCTCAGTTCAGGTCTTTTAGTTGTTGAACCGCCACTTTCTTCTGGAGTTACTTTGTTGTTCTATATATTATTATATATATTTTTGCACTGGTGTCTGCCCATGGCTTCAGTGGTTCACAATTAGGTGGCTCCTCCTAAGTCATGGCAAGTGGGTTTGTGTGTCTCCTGTCAACTCTGAGCAAGGTGTCTGCTCAATGTCTGACTCTGCTCTGGACAGGGGTCTTAATTTCAAATCCTCAGGCCTTCTCTGTTGAAACAATTGGAGGCGGGGTGGTCATGCAGGTTCCCTTGTCTTAGCAGCAGCTTGGGAAACCCTGACAGCCAAAGTCTATCTCTGTCTGCTACAAAGTGTGTGGAGACATGCTCCACAAACAGAAGCTCAACAACCACTTTTCATGTGTGAATATGCTTAAATTTTTAGATTCTCATGTCATATAAGCATTTTATTATTTTACTCAAACATTTTTTTAACTTGGGACTATGAAACTCTTGAAAAATTCTTTTCCATTTTCTAAAATTTTATAATAATATACAATAACATTTCTTTTATAAAACATTTATTTTATTCATATGTATGTTTGAGAGCCCTGGTATAATGTATAATATAAAGCACATTATTGTAGGAGAATGTGGAAGTCAGAATAGTTTTAGATTCCCTTGATGTGCAGTTAGACAATAAGCTACTGTGTAGGTGGTGGGAATGGAATCTTAGTTTCCTGCAAAAATTAACAAATGCTCTTAGTTACTGATCTACCTCTCCAGGTCCTCATGAGTCTTCTTACTGGGCCCAATGTATAAAGAGTGATTTGCTGCAAGATATTTCATTTAACTTGGAGGTCTAATTTAATTTTTTGTCTGCATTGTTATTTTATTTATATAATATCATTTTAATAATTGTAGCATATTTATTTATTTTATTTGTAAAGCTATTGGTTTGTGCTTGTCATCTTTATTTATTGAAAGATTTCTTCCTTCATATCTTTACCATTTTCACAGTCCTTGCAGTATACAAAGTAGTGAAGAGTAATTATTGAGCAGAATTATTAAAGATTTGTTTGATTATTATAAACTCTGATTTTAATGTATTTCAGTAAGTGACAATATAAAATATTTAATTGATTTACATATAAGGTGCTTCTAGTATCAGTTGTATTATAAATATAGGACCACAAAATCAAAAGTTGTAGTCACAATTATGCAAGGGCAATATGGAAAGACTTTTGTGTCATCTTTCCTATCATTATGTGCCAAACAAAATATTAATGCCCCACTATCAGAAATATGCTGTGAGTGGATGAAAATGGTTAGACTTAATTAGATGTGTATGTTACATTAAAATGTAAATAACATTCACCTATGTATGTATTTGTCTATCATACAGCTTTATTTTTAACTGTGTTAGGGAAGTAGATAATAGACCATAAAAGTAACAAAATCATCTAAATAGTGTATTCTTATAAACAAATGTGCCCTTCACTCTAAGTTATTTTCTATGAGAAGTAATTTGGAAAGTGTTGAAAACTGTTCTATACTTTGTTAAAATTGTTATGTATTTTAAAATTATTTAAGAAAAACTTACCATAGCCATGATTTTATTCACTACTAGTAGTCACAATTCTCATTAGCACAAATAACTAAACATTGGTTGTAATTATTCTTGAAAGGCAAATGTTTAAACATAAATATTTAGAGGATATTATACTTTTCAGGACACTGGAGTAATTTAGTCGATAATTACTTCAGTGTACTCAGTAGTACTTTAGTGGAATGAAAGCACCAAAGTGAGTCCCTAGTGTACATTCTGAACTTTCAAGTCATAATATACCAATAGGAGTCCCTTGGGAACATAAGAATGGGTCTCTAGAAGGAATTTACATTCTTAAGCCCTAAGAAAAGTAATGTGAAAAAAATCCACTGTTTCAAATGTTAACACTCGTTTTATATATAAAACAAGATGTGTAACTGCAAGTGGACATATTTTAATAATTCATTTCAGAAATGCTCACTTTCTGTTAGAAAATAAATTTGTGCATTTGGCACATATTTTACACTCTTTAGATTGAAGAAACTTAATGAAACTATTAATAAAACTTACTTCTATTGGCATATAAAAAAGTTCATCAACTTACTATTACTGTAGTTTAGATATTATTTAGCTACTCTTATACTTGCGGCTAAC
The DNA here is from genome assembly GCA_004025045.1 of Sigmodon hispidus. Lineage (NCBI taxonomy): Eukaryota > Metazoa > Chordata > Mammalia > Rodentia > Cricetidae > Sigmodon > Sigmodon hispidus. Next base: position 76,543 of record PVIH01009513.1, read on the forward strand.
TCTCCAGTGTGAAGACTTAAGAAATAATGGGGCCCGCCTGTCCAGAAAGTTGCATTCTGTGACCAGCATCAAACTGTAGATCCTGATCCCGACTCTCTTTAGCAGACAGGATTAGGGTTTGGCTGTGAGGGGCTCCTCCAGCATCACCTAGAAGAGGGGACATTGTACAGTTGGCCCTGCTTCCAACTGCATCAGCAGACAAGGACCTAGGAATTTGAAATTCAGACTCTGTCCAGAGGTAAGCAAGTTCCAGCACCTGATACCTCATGCCTCCCTCCCATACTGAAAGCTGCTTTCCAGGACCAAGGTCAATCTGTAGAGCCTGATCCATACTCTCCTTAGCAGACAAGACTAGGGTTGGGCTGTGAGGGGCTCCTCCAGCCAAACCTAAAAGAGGGGCCATTGCACGGCCGGCCCTACATAAAGGGCAAACTGTGTCATCAGAGAATGCCTGAGGCATTGAAATTCAGACCCCAGTCCAGAGCAGAGTCAGAGATCAAGCAGACCTCTTGCTCAGAGGATACAGTAGACACACAAGCCCTCTTGCCATAATTGACTAGTAGTGGCCTAATCATGAAACACTGAAGCCATGGGCAGACACCAGTGCCAAAATACATACGGTAATATAAAGAACAACAAGGCAACTCCAGAAGAAACTGGTGGTTCTACAACTAATTACAAGACCTAATAGATCAATGAAGAGGAAACACCAAAAACACCTTTTTGAAGATTATTGAAGCCTTAAAAGACGATATAGAAAATTCCCTTAAAGAAATAGTTGCAGAGAAAAAAAATGACCAGATGTGTTGGGAGGGGGAAGAGACCTTGAATAAGGATATACAGGGATGAAAAAAAAATTCAGAGGGAAAGATGAACACAAAGAAAATATATGTGTAACAATCTTATTTGTATTTCCACCCTTGATAAGCCATGCTTATGATTCTTATCCTCTGTATAGTTATTGTTAACTCTTCCGCATTTTAAATTCTTTTTACTGTTTTTTTTCTTGATAAACACAAAATAAAGAAGGAAGAAAAAAAAGAAGAAGATACAAACAAAAATTGGAAAAGATGAACAAATACTTGAAAGAAAAGCAAGCAAAGGTAAACCACAAAATGAAAGGAACATTCTAGGAACTAAAAACTGAAATAGAAGCAATAAAAAAGGAACAAAATGAGGCAAAGGTGGAATTAGAAATTCTGAAGAAAAGAGCTGGAACTACAGAAACAAGCAAAACCAACAGAATCCAAGAGATGGAAGATAGAATCTCTGAAGTGGAAGACTCAGTAGCATAAATAGATACATCAGTCAAAGAAAATGCTAAAACCAAAAAAGCCATAGCAGAAAATGTTCAGGAAATCTGGAACACCATGAAAAGATCTAACCTGAGAATAATAGGAATAGAAGAATGAGAAGAATACCAGCTCAAAGGCACAGATAATGCATTCAATAAAATCATAGAAGAACATTTTCCTAACTTAAAGGAGGAAATGCCTATAAAGATGCAAGAAGCTTACAGACCATGAAATAGATATGACCACCCAAAAAAGTCTGCTTGCCACATAATAAGGAAGCCACAAAACATACAAAGCAAAGAAAAATTTTAAGAGCTGCAAACCGAAGAGCCAATTTACTTATTCAGCCATCAGAATAACTTCTGACTATTAAATGGAAACAATCAAAGAAAGAAAGGCTTGGTTTGAAGTTATACAGACACTAAAAAAGCATGGCTGCCTACTTAGACTACTATAACCAGAAAAATTATCACTCACCCTAGATGAAGTAAACAAGATATTTAATGACAAAGTCAGACTGAAACAATACCTATCTACCAATCAAGCCGTCTAGAAAGCATTAGAGGCAAAACTCCAACCTAAGGATCCCAGTTTCACCCATGAAACCAGAAACATTCCGTAATCCAACACTCCTTTATGATAAAAGCTCTGGAGGCGGGGCTGGAGAGATGGCTCAGCGGTTAAGAGCACCCTCTGCTCTTCCAAAGGACCAGGGTTCGATTCCCAGCACCCACATGGCAGCTAACAACTATCTGTAGTTCCAGTTCCAGGCAAACACCAAGGCAAATAAATAAATAAATAAAGTTTAAAAAAAAAAAGCTCTGGAGGGATCAAGAATACAGAGAAAATATCTCAACGTAACACAGGTGATTTACAAGAAGCCGATAGCCAACATCAAACTTAATGGAGAAAAACTCAAATCAATCCCACTAAAAAATGTACTTTCTCCCCTTATCTATTCAATATAGTTCTCAAAGTTTTAGCTAAAGCAATAAGAGAATGAAAGGAGATGAAAGGGGGATACAAATTGGAAAAGAAGAAGTGAAACTATCTCTATTTGGAGATGATAGGATTGTATACATAAATGACCCACAAAATTCTACCAGGGAACTTCTACAGCTGATAAACACCTTCAGCAATGTAGAGGATACAAGATTAACTCAAAAAACCAGAAGTCTTTCACCCTGCACAAAATTCAAATCCCAGTGGATCAAACACCTCAACATAAATGCAGCCACTCTGAATTTGATAGAAAAGAAAGTGGAAAACATCCTTCTATTAATTGACACAGGCAACCACTTTCTAAGTGTTACACCAGTGGCACAGACACTAAGGACAACAATCAATAAGTGGGACCTCCTGAAACTGAGAAGCTTCTGTAAAGCCAAGGACACTGTCAATAGGACAAAATGACAGCCTACAGGATAGGAAAAGATTTTCATCAATCCTACAAATGATAGAAGATTGCTCTCTAAAATATATAAAGAACTCATGAATCTGGAGCCCAAACCTTGAGTAACCCAATCAAAAAATGTGGTTTAGAACTAAAAAGGGAATTCTCAGCAGAAGAATTATGAATGCCTGAAAGGCATTTGAAAAAGTGCTCAAAATCTTTAGCCATCAGAGAAATGCAAATCAATACAACTTTGAGATACCACCTGACACCTGTCAGATTGGCTAAGATAAAAGACACAGATGACAGCCTATGCTGGAGAGGTTGCGGAGCAAGGAGGACACTCCTTCATTGTTGGTGGGAGTGTAAGCTTGTTCATGCACTCTGGAATGCAGTATAGTGGTTTCTCAGAAAACTGGGATTAAACCTCCGCATGGATCCAGTAATACCACTTCTGGGTGTATATGCTAAAGACACACATTCGCCCTCTAAAGGCATTAGCTCAACTATGTTCATAGCAGCATTATTCATAATACCAAAAACCTGGAAACAAGCTAGATGCTCCTCAACTAAAGAATGGATCAACAAATTGTGGTACATGTACACAATGGAGCACTACTCAGCAGTTAGAAAAAGTAATATCCTGAAAATGGATAGATTTGGAGAATTAATATCCTCCTGAGTGACTTATCTCAAACCCAGAAAGATAAGCAGGGAATGTACTCACTCCTTTAGTGGACTCTCAACATAAAAGCAAAAAGGAAAGCATGTCCAAGCTGCAAACCACAACCACTGAACAGCTTGGGATCTGAAACACCTTGGACCGGCACCTTGGATGCCACTCCCTCTAGAAGAACACCTGACTCAGTCTTGATGTTGGGAGGATGGAACTGGATCTGCCAGGAGTGGAGGCTGAACTGAGAAATATTTGGACTTTGTGACCTCCTGATCATGCTGGGGAGGAAATGGCAAGATGTGGAGAAGAGAGAGTGACTAGAGGGTGTGGGAGGGGGTAGAGACCTTGAATAAGGATATACTCAGATAGAAAATGGGACTTTATTCATAATAATAATAATAAAAGAAATAATGGATATTGTTTCTTACATCAAAGTCTTTCCTGTATAACTGAATTATCTCTATTTTTAAAAGGTCATTAAAAAGCAGGTGAGATTTTTTTCTTCTTTATTTTCTTCATGTTACCAAAGATGAGAAAATATCAGTTTCAAGCTTTTGGATTACCACAAAAATTAACTTGTGTTTTTCTCAATCTATTTATAAATTACCCACCACACAACCAAACATGGAATGTAGAGTTTTCTTTATATAAATAAGCATATTTATTTTGGATTGAATTATAATTTTGAAGATTAAATAACAGACTGTTACCATTTTAGTCAAGATCTAACCTCAATGGCACAAGGACATACAGAAGAGAGAACTGGGTAGGTTATAAATAAAACAGGAAGTCATAAACAAAGAATGAACAAGTTCTTTTTTATTATGACAATCTTCTCTCACAAAAATAATTCATTCTATAGAACCTAGCATATATTTATTCATGATGATATAATATCCAAAGACCTTGATGACTTCCACTGCATCCTCATATCTTAAAGGTTCTGCTACCTATAACATATCATATTGAGAAACAAGTATATAGTGTATAGTGGTTTAAATAAAAATTGCCCCCCCCAGGTTTGTGCATCTGAACACTTAAGCATTTTTTGGTAGGTCATGTCACTTGGTGAATCTAGGAGGTTTAGCAAGTGTGGCCTTGTTAGAGGAAGTATGTCACTGCAGGTGGTGTTTGAGAATATATAGAACTGAGTCATTCATTACCAGTTTCTGTGTCTTCTTGAAAACTCTCAACTTCCTCTTGCTGCTGCCATGCCTTCTGCCTATTGTCATAATGGACTCTTAGCCTACTAAAAGTAGAAACCAATATAAACTCTCTGTTTCAAATTTTACATATGGTCATGTGGTTTTATCAAAGTAACAGAAAATTAAACACTACATAATGCCTGAACTTTCATGGGGTACAAATAGACAATCTCTAAATCATGGAACCAAATTTTAAGCATTCTTTCAAAGAAATAGAGGCTTATATTTATTATAAGTGATCAATCAGCAGCTCAGACTTACTAATAACTAGATCTTACACATAAATTTAATTAATTAAATTGTTTATAGGTGAAATTTCTTCCAGCAATTTCCAAATACCTTATAGCCACTTCACAGATTATCTTTTTTTCTTTATTTATTTTGTATTTATCAAAAAAACAGTAAAATGAATTTAAATGATGAAAAGTTAACAATAACTATAAAGAGGATAAAAATCATGAGCATGACTTATCAAGGGTGATAATGTAAATAAGATTGCTACACATATAATTACTTTGTGTTCAGCTCAGGCATTTAGTAGCTAGCCCTTTCACCTTAAATTAACCGATTTGTATTAATCTATATATTGCCATATGGCCAGTGGTTTACCAGTTCAGTCACATCTTTTCTCTTGAGTGGATGAGCCATAAACCAAACAATTTGTAATTAGTATAATCCTCTGTGTGTTTATTTGGTAATAAATGGCTGAGGGACATAGAAAAACTTGTGGCTATACCTAATCTTAGTTTGATTGTCCTATCTATATACATACTTACACTATGATGCCATGGCTCTTCTCTTCTCTTCTCTTCTCTTCTCTTCTCTTCTCTTCTCTTCTCTTCTCTTCTCTTCTCTTCTCTTCTCTTCTCTCCTCTCCTCTCCTCTCCTCTCCTCTCCTCTCCTCTCCTCTCCTCT